>JAANSK020285668.1:0-10759 GCA_011763485.2 Isoetes engelmannii | reverse complement strand
TGGTTGATCTGGGCGAGCTAAGGAAGTTTCTAGGCATTGAAGTTATCAGAAATAAAGAGAAGCAGTTGATACAGTTGAAACAAGTTAGATATGCTGAAGCAGTACTTAAAAGATTTGGAATGGAAAATTGTAAAGATGTTGCAACGCCACTAACAGCTGGCCAGAAACTTACAGAGTATATGCAACCACAAACTGTAGAGGACAAAGAAAAAATGGCAAAGAAACCATACCGGGAGCTAGTTGGTTGCTTATCATATCTATCCTTGTGTACAAGGCCAGATATTACATTTGCCGTTAATCTTCTAAGCAGGTATAGTTCAAACCCAGGACAAGCACATTGGACTGCTGCAAAATGGGTCCTTAGATATCTTAAGGGCACACTAAATCATGGCATATGTTTTGATTGCAAAGAGTTGAAGCTAAAAGCTTATGCTGACTCAAACTGGGCAGGAGATTTGGATGGTAGAAAATCCACCTCTGGATTTATTTTAATGCTTGACAGTGCTCCTATTTCATGGAAATGCAAAAAGCAAACTACTATAGCGTTGTCTACAGCTGAAGCGGAGTATGCAACTGCTTGCTTAGCTGCCAAAGAGATCATATGGTGCAAAAGATTGTTAATAGAGCTTGGTATGAAACAAGAGAAAGCTACTGTCTTATACTCTGATAATCAGAGCTGCATTGCAATGTGCAAGAACCCAATGCTGCACGAGAGGTCAAAACATATAGAGATCCAAATGCATTTTGTTAGAGATGTGGTAAACAAAGGAATTATTGAGATCTGCTATATACACATTGAAGAACAGTTAGCTGATTTGCTAACAAAGGCTTTAACAGAGAGAAAGACATGCAGAGCTGAAACAATTGCTAAATTGCTGTGACTATAACATGAAAGGGAATGTTGAATATTCATGTTATACGTTATTTGCTAAAAAGTCTTAATGGTGTGAAGGGAATAAGTTCACTTAATGGTATGGAAAGGATAAGTTCACGTAGTGGTTGCTAATCTGGGATAGGCTTGTAACGGGAAGACACCAAGTATAAGGATAAGGGGAACTGTGATGGCCGCAATGCTTTGATGATTGCCTTAAAAACGTACCTGAAGCAGCTGTAGATGGGATCACCAACATAAGAAGGAGAGAGTTTGGAAGTCAGATTGCGGATCCGTAATTTCTGAGTCGGCAATGTGAAGTGTATCATCCACTGTATTCATTCTTTATTATTGAGATTTCAAGTGTCAATTGTTCGTATATACCTTGCTAGCATAAGTCTAAAGAGGTCCAAGGTTGATAAAATTAACAGCAATATTGGACACGTCTGCATTGGAACATCATTTGAGACCCCATGGAAGTCATAGGCATGTAGAGTACCCATTGCATAGGGGAAATCATCCCTACCAAATGGATGGCTTGAATGTAGAGTGAAGCAGAAAGGAAAATAATACCAAAAAAGAACTCTCCATTGAGCACGTATATGAATGGCCCCAATCTGGAGGCATCCCTGCTACTTCAAATCATCCATGTTACTGTCAAATCATCCCTGTTACTGCTAAATCAACTGCTCAAGCTTCTAAGATAACTCAACCTAAGAACATGTAATTGCTCCAACAGAGGCAATGTGTAAGAAGAATATTCTCAATGGCAACGAACACTTTTGGTTGGCAAATTGCGAATATTCGTGGAATATTGTCCCAATCGTCCAAAAACAATTGATTGGCAGCACGTTTATTTTTTTCCAGCAAAAAGGACATACAATAAAAGGATGAATACTGTTTTCCACGTAGGTGCCGTATCAGCAAATATTTGACACGAGGGCATTGTCTCAATTCCTTTGCTTTGTAGGTGAAGTCGAGGAAGAACAGGTTGTATCCCTGCTGTGGCGGGGCGGCCCGGATCTGTCCGACGCTAATAATTCTTCGGCTTATCATCCGACCCATCTTTCAATCGCCCACTACGGTAATCGATGCTCCTCTAATCTCCAGCTCTAGGATTCTCTTTAGGGTTGCATTGCATTGCCTTCTCTCTCGGAGCATTCGTTAAACGTTTTCAATCCCTTTTTGCAAATTAGATATGTCTACAGCCTCTTGAATGTATTTTCTTGTGATGACAAGTAGTTACTCAAACCTTTTCTTACTTCTTATGGTGCTGTTTTTCTGGTTCTTCTGTAAAGGGAGGTATGGTTTTTATACGACCCGAGGTACCCCTTCTCTCATTTAAATGAGCGGTAACTTTCATGATACCAAAGTCTAGTGCTTTTTAGAGGCATGCCATTCTGTGCATGTTTCACTTTGTTCATGCACAAAGTTGTCATCTTTTGACCTAAGGCTCTGACTTGAGGGTTGCTGTTTCATCTTGTGACAAGAATGCAAAAGCTGCAAATGACCTGAACATAACTGACAGTGACATCTATGTCCCATATATAACCATTTGACAGTGACATCTATGTCCCATATATGATTATTTGCTCTTTGAAATTTAGAAGCTGGAAGTAGTATATCAATGTCACTTTAGCTGACGGATGGGTTGATGCAGAATCAAAGATTTCATATGTTTGCAGCCGAAACCTAACTAAGGAAGATTATTGTGTTTCAAGATGCAGGTTTGTTCTTTTTCGAAAATTGTCCATCTCAACTACAGGTTTTTTATAGTTTGGATATATTAGTTTGTGTCACGCTATTCCTCACAAATGTTATAATTCTGCAGCAGCCTAGTTCTCATGAAAAGGTAGCTTCTTTCTCTGTTGTACGCAAGAAAACACCTTTTCAGAAGCATCGAGAGGAGGAAGAAGCAAAGAAAAGGGTATTGCTGCTGTTTTTTTTATCTAGAATGCAACAATTGTGAGATTAAGTAGTCATTATATTCGACCATGCAGCGTGCAGATGAGGAGGCAGCTCGTCTATATGAAGAATTTGTTGAGTCTTTCAAGGTTGATGATGTGCCTGGTGGCAAAGCATTTGTACGAGGAGGCACTATCAACCCAAATGAACGCCCTAAAAGCACACCAGAAAGTAGGAATGCGTTTTACATTTATTTGGCACCATCAATTTGTATATTCATTTGTTTGCCATTGCCATCACAGATCCAGCATCAAAAGAACTGCCACCTGAAAAGAAGACAAGCAGCAGGCAAGGATCTTATATGTTAGATTATGAAGCCTTCTTTCTTTGAGCTGCCTCTTTACTGACGTCTGTGCTCTCTTCTTATTATACCGAAACAAAGAACTGATATAGGTACCATTTTACTTAACAGGTATGTTCCTTCTTTCATCCCACCTGGTTTGGCTGCCATGGCTAATAAGGATAAAGAATCGGAGAAGAAGGTAAGTGTGGCAGGTCAGACTGTCTTCCCAGTCAAGGTGTATGGGAGTGCTTTTTATATATGGTTAACTGGTTCTTGCTTTGACTTTAGAGGGAGGAAGAAAAAGCTAAAGAAAAAGAGCGGGGCAAATCCCGCAATATAGATCACTTCATGGAGGAGCTTAAGCGTGAACAAGAAATGAGAGAAAAGCGCAGTCAAGATCGTGAGCATCGTCAACGCGATGGAAAGCCACGCAGCAATGTTCCAGTAGATACAATATTACATGTAAATTCAAAGCTAACTTTGTGATTGATCAATTAATGTTAATTTTGCACTAGGTATTGATCAAGCACATGTAAAGACCTACCACATCAAGGTTTTGGTACCCATGTGTGTTTGACATGTTACTCTTGCATCAGCAAGAACAGCCAATAGCATGCTCCAATTTGATTGTTATGGATGGATCGGCTGGTTGTTTTTTCATGTCATTCAAAGCACTGACTCGCAAATTAATTATACTTCTTCAGCCCCCAACTCGTTTTGATGAGCTGCCAGATGAACTCGATCCAAATGGTAAACTACCTGGATCCTTTGACGATGGTGACCCTCAGACGACCAATCTTTATGTGGGAAACCTTTCCCCTCAGGTAAAATATATCAACTTTACAGTGTTTTCTTTGATCTAAGTCTGTTGCCATGAATCGTTGCAGGTCGATGAAAACTTTCTATTGCGAACATTTGGTCGATTTGGACCCATTGCTAGTGTCAAAATTATGTGGCCCAGGACTGAAGAAGAAAGAAGACGGCAACGCAATTGCGGTTTTGTTGCTTTTATGAATAGGTCAGAGGCCCAAGCAGCCAAGGATGAGATGCAAGGTCTGTCAACTTTAAATGGTGGAACTTGCATGAACGCTAGTTTAACGCACTTTATGAACATTGTATATTTTGCTTGATTATGGGATCTGTTTAATGTACAAAACCTTCTGATGCCCACTGCCAGGGGTGAATGGATATATCATGTCAATTCCATGCATCGTTTTGTTTTTGTGACTTTGCAAATTAGTGGGAAATTTAAGATTTAACAGAAATCTTTCTTTTTGGTCACAGGAGTAGTTGTATATGAGTATGAGCTTCGTATTGGTTGGGGGAAAGCTGTGGCACTCCCTGCACAAGCACTTCCAGCTCCTCCTCCAGGTCAAATGGCTGTGAGGCCTAAAGAAGTAAGCTTAATGCAACTTCACTTCAAGGTTTTTTATATGTCCAATAATCATCTGCTGCTGATGTTATGGGGTGTACTATAGGGCGGTACTACTGCAAATGTAGCATGGTCTGGACCAGGAGCACCTCCAGCAACAGCTGTCAATGCCCAAAATACGGAGGTGGTAAGATAGTGCATCATTTATCATTCCCATCAAGTTCCTTTGTGTTGTTACAAGGGTTAAATTTCTTCATATACATTTCCCGGTGTGCTCAGAAGAAATTTTTCCCGCTAAAAAACTGAGAACCTAAAGGGATTTGTTGCGATTTACTCCCACGACGCCACTGCAAGGATTATAAACACCATGATGAATTAATTTTAGTAAGGATTTCAGTTCCACCAGATTTGTGAAGCTGCTCCAAACCAGGAGCAAAAGAGCTTTATGAATTTGCTAGTAGAGAAATGCACCAGTTTTTTAGCCTGGGCTGGCAATGCACAATAGAATTATTATAAAACTATGGGATCAGTTGCTGAGTTATGCATGCTCGTTGCCCTTTAAACAGGTTGTTACTCCAAATGTTCCCGATATACAAGTTGTCCCTCCTGAAGATGAACATGTGCGTCATGTGATAGATACTATGGCCATGTATGTGTTGGACGATGGTTGTGCGTTCGAGCAAGCAATTATGGAGAGGGGCCGTGGAAATGCTCTGTTCAACTTTCTGTTTGACCTAGGGTCCGCAGAGCATACATACTATGTATGGCGGGTTTATTCATTTGCTCAGGTAAGGCATGGAAAATTTGAATTTCTTTTCTAGTATTATGATAAATCGTCGATTTGAAGAAGTTCGTTATGCTATGCTTGTGAGGGGAGTCTTCATTTTGGGGGGATATCTGGACAATCTGATGAGCAGTGTGTTACCTGAACTGTAGGGAGATACGCTTCAAAGATGGCGGACAGAACCTTTCATCATGGTTACTGGTAGTGGGCGGTGAGTAAGATGTGTGATCGAGGCCACTGTGATTATTAGTAATCTATCATAAGCTGGGCTATATGCCTGAAACTCTGTGCTGAGAATTATCAATGGCAATGCCACTGCCTCCATGAATGTTTTCCCTCTTGGATTTGACATGTGGAAAACTGAATGGATGGGCATAGGGAGTTTTTCACAAGTTATATGTGAGAGTTGTACTAATTTCATCAAAACAACTAGACATTTATTCAACAAGGAGGCATGATTATTTCCAGGTGGATTCCCCCAGCTTTACCTTTGCAAGAATTGCCCAAGAGCCCAGAACAAGAAAAGACTGCTAGCACATATGCAGCTGGGAGAAACAGGGTATGCCTATTGTTCTTCTCGTTCTCTTCACTTTTGATTTGATTATTTATATCGGCGATGAAATTAAATATTTGTCTTATAACATGCAATTTATTAGCTGAAGCTGTAGTTGATGTTGGTGAGAGACCTCTTTTTATGTTAACATTTTGTTTGGAAACATAGTTCTCTCCAGGGAATTCCTCTGCAATGCATGGTCATGAAATATTTCATGACATTATTGATCTTTAATACCTGAGGCAGGACCAGAATTTGAATTATTGAAAGAGTTGGCTTATCACAAATTGTTGACCTATGCATTTCATGACATTGTACTTGTTGGTGGCAGAGGGAAAATACAGAACGGGCCTTAACTGATAGTCAGCGTGATGAATTTGAGGACATGCTACGAGCCCTAACTCTGGAAAGAAGCCAGATCAGAGAGGCTATGGGGTTTGCTCTTGATAATGCTGATGCTGCAGGAGAGGTAATGATTGCTTTATATTTTTCAATTCTGCCTCTTTTTGAGCGAGAGCTCTGACATTTGCTAACTTTTTAGGTGATAGAAGTGCTAACAGAGTCACTGACAATAAAAGAAACTCCAATACCAACCAAAGTAGCAAGGTTGATGCTTGTTTCTGATGTTCTGCATAATAGCAGTGCACCTGTAAAAAATGCATCGGCATATCGCACTACATTTGAGACACGACTACCAGATATTATGGAGAGTTTCAACGATCTTTACCGCAATATAACTGGCCGTATCACTGCTGAAGCTTTGAAGGTTTGCAATATTAAGCATATAGATACATACTCTATAGAAATATCTAGAATTGTTTTTTAATCCCTTAAATTCTGTCCAGGAGCGAGTGCTCAAAGTTCTTCAAGTCTGGGCCGACTGGTTTTTGTTTTCTGATGCATATGTCAATGGCTTACGCGCTACATTTCTTCGTCCTGGGAACTCTGGGGTTCCAGCATTTCATACTTTGTGTGGTGATGCCCCGCCTGTTAGGGAGTCTGGAGGGGATGATGTTTTGCCAGTGGGGGATGCAATAGAAATAATGGGCCAGGATGCTGCGTTGGCAATAGGTGAAGGAGCTGCTGCAAGGGAGCTCTTGAATTTGCCATTAGGAGAGCTTGAGAGAAGGTGTCGACATAATGGATTATCAATTCGTGGGGGTAAAGAGGTCATGGTTGCTCGTCTTTTAAGCCTTGCGGAAGCTGAGAAGCAAAGGAGTCAGGAGCGAGAAGACGACATCAAAGCAGGTCAAGTCTTTGCTCAGGCTACATTATTGAAGGCGAACGACACTCTTATGTACAGGGGAAGAACTGATGGAAGATGGTCCTCTGCAGTAGCAAGTGGATTTATCAGTCCAAATGAGACGATGGATTCTGTTCAAGATCGTCCAGATTCAAGAGAAGATTATGCTGGCCCTGTGGAAACTGGTGTGCATCAGAGTCTCTACCATGGACCCCTTCCAACAACAATACCCATTCCTCATCCCGATTCAAAGGTTTTCCCGGGAAGGCCAGAGAAAAGCGAACCTGTCCTTCCAGCATCAAAATGGTCACGGGAAGATACAGGTAGTGATGACGAGCAGAATGATGACCAGAGGGATTTAGGTTTGGGCTATTCTTCATCTGGAAGTGATGAGATATTTAATACCGATTTAAGAGAAAAGCAAGAAAGTCGGAATGATGCGGCTGTCACTTCCATAAATGATACAAGTGTGGATGAAGAGCGGAGGTTAGCATGCTTTTCCAACTTACTTGTTTGACATTTTCAATTCACAGTCTCGTTAACTTCCCATTCCTTACAGGCAAAAGTTACGAAAGCTTGAAGTTGCGGTCATGGAATATCGTGAGTCTTTAGAGGAACGGGGCATAAAGAATTCGGAAGAGATTGAGCGGAAGGTTTCATTGCATAGGAGAAAGCTTGAGTGTGAATATGGGCTAGTTGAATCACAGTCTCGTGAACGAGAAAATAAAGGTAAATGGTGGTGGTAATGTTGGTCTAATTGTAGAGTTTATAATCTGCTCTCTCTGCCTGTTCCAGACAGAGGAGGTTCAGAGAAAAGAGAACGGCGAGATGATCGCAGAGAGTCGTCTTTAAGGAAACGTACTCGTAGCCATAGTCGTAGCCGCAGCTGTAGCCCACGCACAAAAGATAAGGTGAGGGAGAGGGAACGAGAGCGGGATAAAGATCGAGAGAGGGACCGTGAGCATGGTGCTAAAGAAAGAGATGCCGATTGGAGAGAGGAGAAATCCAATTCCAAAGACAGAGATGATCAAAGGGATAGAGAAAGGCCCAAGGACCGGGATCGTGAAAGAGATAAGGAGAGAGAGAAGAAGAGTCGTCGAAGTTGATTGGAGGCTTGTTTTGTATTATACTTACTCTTATCGAGTTTTGTTCCAACTGCCAAAACTCCAGTATGTGCTTAAGTCTACTGGCATGCATTGGGAGATATTTTCCCTGATGCTAAGACATTACTGTCCAACTTGGATACAGTAGTGAAGTCACACAAACCATCGTGTATTAAGGATCTAGAAAGCAAGGCTGGCTTTCTTGTATGATTATTTACATTATGAGTGTCAAATGTAATTTGAAAAGGCTATGAGCAGATTTTGGCTTCACATAGTGTACTGTTTCGAGGCTTCTTACAAGAAAGCTCAAATTCAAAATGTGATTAATTTTCTCAGCAGTTTTCTGGGTAAAAGTTTTGTACTGCAATTCTATTGGTTCCTAATTTGATTAAAAGCTGCAGAATTCTCTAAACAAACGTATAGAAAATTAGTCAACTGATCAACACACCCGATAATGGTTTTGGTATGCAAAGTTGTATATGTGGCTGCAGAAATGGGGCTTTAAGTTAATAAGAAATTATGTTGGTTGATTTGCTAATTTAAATATAGTAAGTATTTTTGAAATTACTATAAGTACCTTACATTGTCTAGGAAATCCCCTTTTCTTATAGTGGCTTCTTTTATATTTATTTCCCTGCATCAGAATTTTTTCAACTTCCCATGTTTGTGCATTGCTTCATTAACTTGTAAGGCCACTGGTTTGAGCGTTGCTAAGGACTTTGTCCTCAAAGAAGATGTATGAAATAGCATTGCTAAGGACTTTGTCCTCAAAGAAGATGTATGAAATAGCATACCTGATGAGCAGAGTTTTCCTTTTCTTGCCAAAAACGCCTTGGACTTGGAAGCCAGGGCGCAAGAAATCCATTCCCATGCTCTACCCGACCCGCCCTTGATGCCTACGTGGCCTAGAAATCGCCTTGGAATCTAGATGGGGGAGGGAACCTTCTGGGTGACCTTGACCAGGCTGCTGCCAGTGAGACCAGTTGCACCATCGATGGAAGACGCGAGAGCAGGTAAGCTTCGTTAAGCAGGTTCTTGGGTAAACTTCGTGGTTGCAGGTTATTCCAACAGAGTCAAGAAGTTTGCTCATGAAAACGAGCCACAAAAATCGCCCAGCCTTGGGCGCATGTGGCCAGGCAAGGTCGGGTCGAGGATGGGCTCACGGAAACACACCCTTAATCCCAGGTATGAAGCTTTTGCTCAGGCATGGCATTCTTTTGATGGATTTCTCTGACCCAGTCTTGCACCACTCATTTTTAAAGCTCTGCATGCATTTTAGTGCAGTCCAAATCCCATCCATTCGAATTTTTTTGGATACATCATGAATGCCTTCTAATAGGAGTTGAAGACCTACCTGGATGCCTACTTTCTTAGCAAGCTCTGGGACGCCCAGGCCCTGGCGCAGGTCAAGCTCGTGCATTACAGACAACAGGTGAACCCCACATTCATGAGAGGACCCCAATAGTACCTGTGCACCCCACTCTTTATGAAAAGACGTAGGCTGATAGCGTCCATCCGAACGGGAGGTCATCGTCTCCGTATTGAACAGGGCCATGGGCAAGGGAAGCACGTTTGGATAGAACTTGCCAGTGCTGCCGCCAAGGGATCATTGAAGACGAGCACTATGCTCTTCAAGCATGCTCCTCCTACGAACGGATTAGGGCACGGTACCCCCAGTTGGTGGTATCGAACCAGCCACTGCATCTCTTGTTGAGCACCGATGCCGTGGGAACTCTTGGGTCGTATCTTCAAGAGGTCATGGCCGAAAGACATCGGCTTTGTCCTTTTGGCTTGTGATGGCATCCCAATGTCCGATATACCAGCAAGCTCGTTGCTGCCACAGTTTTTTTCCCCAGACCCTCAGGGCGGGGGTTTTTTCACCTGGGCTGTAATGTGCTTGTTGTTTCTCGTTGTATAGGTCCCATAGGCCAATTGGCCTCCGTGGAGCGATAAAAACATTATTCTATTCTATTCTATTCTAATATATTCTAATATATTCTAATCTTGACTTGTTGGAAAAGGCACAGAAAAAAAAACCTACATGTGCAAGCATTTCTTTATTCCGGCGGCTAAAGCCAAACAAAAGCGAAGCACTTATAGAGATGTCTGCCATAGCCCCTGGCTCTAGCGTCCCTACTCCTAAGATTAATCCGACGCCCCTCCAAACGCCACGTGCATGGCTGGGAAGGGGTCAAATTTAGGTCTCTCCCGCTAGTATACGTAAGGAAAAAGTATGGTTTTTCCTCAGAGTTTCCGTCATAAATGGAAGGGGCTATATGGCGGGGAATGCAAAGACCTATTATACGGGAGGCCGACCCTAGTACCACCCTATACACGCAGGTGGCATATGCCCTACTAAGAAGGTGGATCCTTGGGGATCCAGCGCCCCAACTTCTAAGATAGATCTGGCGCCCTACTTCTAAGATAGATTTGGCGATGGTTCCATTCCGACAACCCTGCTTCTGGCCGTGGTGCAAACCCTCGAACCAGAGCGTTACGGGCAATAACGGGTGAGGATAATATTACCCTGGTTTGGGTGATCCCGGAGGTGTTAATTCCGGTCTCCGGGATCACCCCCAATTTTC
>JAANSK020285657.1:0-10759 GCA_011763485.2 Isoetes engelmannii | reverse complement strand
AGAATTCTTTGATATCTTCTTAGTATTTCCTTGTATTTGTTGTGTATTGCTCAGTTCTTCATGTAGGTTCATGACAACATCATTCTCTGTTTTGGTCGGAGTTTCTTGCGAGTTCTTCGACTTTCTGGAGTTTCTGTTGTCAGAGTTACTTCTTTGGAGTTCTTTTACAAATCTCCGAGCTTTTGCAACCCAGAGGGCGATTTACATGGATTAAATGCTTGAAGGCTCTAAAGCGTTGGATAATAAAGGACTGCATTGTTTCCCCTCTGATTTTATCCTCTGATGCAGTTTTCTTGGATAAGCCTGGTAAAGACCTTTCTTGTTATTCTGGTGAGTTATGATGCATCTTTCTCTGAATTAGAGGGTATTTCGGAGGCCTGGGTTCCTTAGAAGCAATGCCTGGGTATTTCGGAGGCCTGATATTGCGGAGGCCTGATATTGCGGAGGCATGCATCAAGGAATGCATCCTTATGCGGAGTCCTAATACCTTATGCAGAGGCCTAGGTATTTCGAGTAGAAAAGACTTCAGAACAGGCAGATTCCTCTCAGGATTAAATGGAAGAGATTCCCTGTGGTTCTTGGAAGCTCCAAACCCTCTCTGTTCTTGCAAATCGTGGAGGACTGGATTCTCTCTTTATTGATAATTTTACATAAGATTAGGGGTTTTGGAGCCACATCTTGTGGCATGGTTGTTTCATATGTGCTTTTGGAGAGCATCGTTTTAGAACTCAAATGTTTCTGAACAGTGACTTGAAGCTTTCATGAACCATAGAAATATTGGATTTTAAAATTGTCTCTTATAATATTTTAATTGTTTTTAAAATATGTATTATAAAAATATTAACCTGGCGGCGCCGCTTAAGCTCCGCCAGGATGAAAGTTTCCCGAGTGGAAACAAAATTCGACAATTGGGAGGAAAAAAGCTCCCCCCGTTGTTTACGATTAAGGGGATTAGCTTGAGCAGCTGGCTCAGGCAAACCTATGACTTGATTTTAGTGAATCCTGCTTGGTCATGGCGCTAAAAAATTTCTGGAAGGTGCAGAAATTGGCGTCTTTGGCGATCGCAATTAGCGCCTTCGCTTCAATATATAGTACTCTTGCCGCCTGAAATTAATGCAATAAGCGCATTTAATTCGTGTGGGGAACTATATCCCTTTGCAATAAGTTTTGTCAGTTATTATGGCAAGCAGCATGATTAATGGAGGCGGCGTGAAAATATCGCTCCAAATTCGTCTGAATCAGAAAGTTGCCATTATGATGGAGGGATGATTAAGTTCTAAAATTGTATGTTGAAAGTGACACCTCCCTAAATAAAATTCCACCTTACATGAACGTAAATGCCTCGAGGGATATATATATAACACATAGTGGCTTTGTGGGAAAATGACAACAACTTCAAATTGAAAAGTTCAAAAAGCAGTTACCTAGCTTGCTAGATAAGGGCCGAATCATGTACAAATAGAAAGCTCTTTACAAATATCTATCAAGAGAATGTAAATATCTATCAAAGGTAATATAGATATCCGTGAGACAATAATGGAATGAGAATGTAAATATCTATCAAAGGCAATAACCACAATTCCATTAATTTGAAATTATTCCACATCTCATTTTTTTTAAGTCGTGGCCAAAAAGCAGGTTTTTAAAATGATAAGCACGAAATATAAAACCCAAAACATTAAAAAAAATGTATAAAATACAGGTTTAATTGGTAAAAGATTTAAGTGCATTTAGACCGGTAGAAAATGCAAAAAGAACATCTATTTTCACAACCTTGCTTATGCAAAAGGCATATAATTCTACAACTTCAAAAATGCAAGAGCATAAGATAATGGTTGTTTTGAGCTAACCTTGCAAGAGATATCACGCTAAACGCAATAAGAAGTGTGTTTTAGAACTTAGGTTGCTTCGTTTCGTCCTCCTACCGGTCTGAAAGCTCAGAATTTGCAAAGTTAAAATGCAAAGAACATCTACTTTCATACCCTTCCATAAGCACAAATATACGAAGCATGAGATAATGGTTATTATAAACCTTTTTCTTTCAAGAAGTCTCGTGCTCAGCGCGAGAAGGAGATGATCCTCAAAAACTAATATTGTCTGAAAATTAGAGCTATTCGACATAAGAAATTTGATTCATCATGTAGATTTTGATAGGATAAGGCATAATATCTCTAATTTGATCTGTTTACCTGCATAGGTCTCACCTGCTATGTAAAACTCTCGATGCTTGTTTTGAAAATCATGCTAGCAAGAGCAAACTCAAGATAAGAAATTGCAGCGTTAGCTCAAATTCAAAAAAAAAAAAAAAAAGGCTTTAAAACAACATATTATGCTTGAATGCTTTAGAAAATGCTGGATCATCTTAGAAACTTAAAAATCAGGAAGAAAAATGCATGTAGTTCCATTTCTGGTATTTCCAAGTGTTACATAATTTAAAGAAGGTTTATAATAAAATAGACGATTAAAGAAGGTTTATAATAAAATAGACGAGTATCTGAGATGCAAATTCATGTCTAAGGAGCGAAAATTATAGGAATCAATATACAGATTGAAAAGTAGGCCAATTGAATGCGGGTCTTCAACATCTGATCTAGAATTTCAAATTCGGCATATCTCTGCTGCCGGGTCTTCAACATTAATCTAGAACTTCAAATCCGGGTGCTTCAAGAATAGCGAATTCTGTACAGACCAATGCCAGTAACATGTAGGCTCCATCAGGGGAGGGACAACCTAAGCCTAAAAAAAAGAGAGTATTCATTGTAAATCAGAGAATGTGGCTATGGCGAACTGGCAAAGAAAAGGAAAACGTCTCTCTCTGGTATCGCCATCACCACCGTAGAAATTCGTGGATAGGATACCTCTTTTGATGCCCAAATCCGACGAAGTGCACACCTCCATTCAGCAAAATCAATAACGATTATGAACAGCTCTATAGCTTGTCTGCACACAAAAAAAAAGGGTGTTTCAGGTCAAATGGCAACAAAGAAGCACACCTTAGAGGAAACAGGAAGGAAAGAGGCGGGGGATACTTTTACCCTGGTTTGGGCAGGGGATCCCCCCCTCCAGGATCCCCCAGTCAACGGGATCCCCTTCTCAGGGATCCCGCCATTAACTGCGTAGTTAAAGGATCATTACGCAGTTTTGGGGTCTTTTTTTAGCCGGATCCCAGCTCTTCTATCTAGAAGGCACTCGCATTGATCCTCCCTCGCTCCTAGTGGTGCCTCTGCTCTAGCCGATTCAGACCACCCCTGAATTGATCCCATCCGATTCCGTTCCAGATCGGGAGAAAAACCCACTACAAATAACTCTAATTTTCCTTATAAGGGGCAGGATTTTCTACATCATTACTGCATAGTCACGTGGGATTCCATCCTCCGGGATCCCCCAAAAGAATTTCTCCGGGATCCCCCAAACCAAAGTAAAAGTATCCCATGCCAAGAAAGAAGCATGGCCTGACGTGCCCTTGTAAAAAAAGAGAATAAATGGAGAACAACCCAAAAAATAACAAGTAGCGGAACCCATAAATTAACATGCGGGAACTTTAAAACAAACATGGGCGGCAACCCCAAAACTAACAGTGGGTGGGAATATTAAAATTCTAACTCATGGAATAATTTCAAATTAGTGAAATTGTGGTTTAATATAGATATCCATGAGATGATAATGGAATTTGAAGCATTATGTGCTTCAACAACATTCTACTAATATAAAATAGAGCATAGCATGTGTATAGCCATTTGTCCTTTGTTTTCTTTTCATTTAAGTTATGCTGCAGAGACAATCTTCAGGACATTCATTCACCAAATGTTGCAAGAAAAGTGTGTAGAAGCTTCAAATGGTAGTCGCATGAAATGACAATAAATGGCTATTCATTTTGCCTTCTTCAATAACTTTGACAATTTCCTCTCTATGCAGGGTGATTGAGCTCATATCTGATACCATGTCCTTGGAACACTCATGTTCGAGTTGAAGGACTTTTGGGCCATGCTCCTCATAGCTGCAAACAAGCTATAACATACCACCATTTGTATAGGAAGAAAGGAAAGTGATAGCTTGCTGGTTTCTGTATCTACTATGCCTTAGACAAATCTAGCAACAAATCTGCTAAAAAAATAGATGCATCCTATCTCTACATTGTTTAATGCAAGCTGAATTTTGGACAGAGATTTATGAGCAAGATAAAATAGGCCCTTTTTCGAAAACCATTGCCATAGCTCTACTATCTTTGGCTTATCCTATTTGCCTTATTCTTGGCTTCTAATAGAAGGGAGTAAAGGATCATTACGTTCGCTATTGCTTTTTACAAAGTTTTTGGCCGGAAAAGAATATTTAATTCAAAAATAGGGGTTTTCTGTGGCATAGTAAACCATTGATTCTTAAAAGAAATAAAAAAGGCTTCTAAAATGGAGAGGAACCTATTCTTTTAAAGGCGAGAGTTTATTTTGAAAACGTCTTTAGGCGTTTAATTGTTATATTGGGTCGAACACCTTTAAAAAAAAATCCCTTGATTAGGTTTCGCACACAGCCTGCATGCGACCTGTGCATGCTCCTTCTCCTTGTTGACAAATTAATAGCCAGAGATTTTGGCGGTATATGGTTAGTTGATCCGGAGCCATTGTTTAGAAGAAGCGCTGCCCGATCTGGCAAGTCTGGCGGGAGCAGATGCCCTAAGAAAAAGAAATGTTATGCAGATAATTCTTTTGTCAGAAGGCGTCTTTGCTTTCGATACTCTTACCTTGATATCTGCTACCGGATCAGAGGTAAAATTTCTAGGCTTTTCCTTTGGTTGTGGCACAAACTAGTCTGGGGATTTTAGTAAAGCTTCAGGCATTGTAGGGTTTGTTAATTTTAGCATTTCTTTTCTTTCTTACCCTTACCATTTCTGCCATCGCTATTCGTCCCAGAACATGGAAATCACAAGCCAGTTCATTCAATAGCAGAAGTCTAAATCAGAGAAAAGACTAAGGAAACAAAGGGCTTTACATCTGCAGATTGTAGAAATATGCCACAGTCAAGCTCGAAGGTCAGAGCCACAACTGCTGAACTTGCAGGATAATGCGTTGCACGAGACCATATCAAAACATAGAAATGGTGTTTTAACATATTGTCTGTTGTTGTTGAGAAGTGGAAACCTGTAGACTATGTCATGGATGAAAATGCAGGGATTGCGTGATATGACCTGCAGTTGCAAAGGAAGGATCAGGTGACATGTATAAAAGCTATCTATGATGGTAGCAGTGTGACTTCTTTGGGGTTTACTCCTTGCAATAGAAACCCTAAGCCGTGCCATCAAATCTGATGAAGATATTGTGTAGAGAAAACGTATTATCTGTGCGAATTCTTTTAATAGTCATGGTGTTTGTATGTCTTGTATATATTGTCATGCTTCAGTGGTGGCCACCAATGTATAGACTTATTGTTGGAAGTTACATGTTGATATCCCTTCAAAGCTTCGATCCTTACATGTTGATAGCGATGGTTGCTAGTTCCAAAGCTGGCTATGGCGGATTCTTTATTACCCTTACCCTTTCTGCCAATTCTGAAGCTCCGCTATAGTAGCATTCCATAGCCAAAACTAGTTTTTACTTTGGTTCTAGTTCTTATCGATTCTTTCCTTAAAAAAATAATCACTTCATTTTGAAGCTGCATATATTGGAGCCTTGGTGCGTACGTTGGAGCTATAGAGTTTAAGCTTTGTGCATATCAGGAAAGCTTGTGGCAGAGCTTTTTCAGAAGATTGTAATAAATTGATATCAAGCATTTATGTCTTCAATAAATTCAATGGTTTGGAGTTGTAAATTTCTGTTTGTTTTTCCACGTGATATTTGAATCCTCAAACCAATCATTAACATGAAAGGAATCACAATTGAACCACACGTAATTATAATCGGCCTGGGATTACTGTAAAATTCCGCCTAAATTATAAGGCGGAATTCCACGTTCCTCTTCAGTACAGTAATCCAGGTGGCGCCGCTAAAATGCTGCCTAAAATTTTCCTCGAACAAAAAAGAAACAGAGGAGACTTCATCGACCAGAGCTTCTTCATCGCTCTTCTCAGCCAAAATCGATCAGAGCTTCTTCATCGCTCTTCTGATTCATCATTGGCCTGGTTGATTCTTGAGCCCGGCCTGTGGAAAAACCGTCCAAAAGTATTTGAGGATTTGAACCCCTTGCCAATGGCGGCAGAGCCGTAGCCAAGTTATAAGCGTTTTAATAATGATCTTTCTTAAGAAAAATTCATCTACAAAATAGAAGGATGTCTGACGGATCCTGTAAGGCGGACAAAATAACTCCAGCTAGAAGCTTTACAACCTTAAAAACTAATTTTAAAGACCTATGTATGTTCCTGGGATCAAAAACGCATAATAAGCAAGTCCGCCACTCTATTTGCGGTGTTAAAACCCCGAATGAACTAAACTTCTTGTAAAATCCTGAATGAACCAAAACTTCTTGTAAAACCCCGAATGAACTAAAACTTCCTGTAAAACCCCGTGAATCTGTGAATCCGTTACTTAACTAGAACACAAGAGGATAAATGAAGAGCTTCTTCATCGCTCTTCTCAGCGACTCGTCCAAAGCTCTGAAAATAGAAAAAAACTAAAAAAAATCCCTCCATTACTTAACTGGAACATAACAGAGGATAAATCCTGCAAGAAACTACATCAAACTTTCAAAAGGACGAATCCTAATACGTGAATCCGTGAACAAAAAAGCCTGCAGAAGAACAAAACTAGGGTTAGAACATCTGAAACCAGAAAAAAATAAAAAAAAGAAAGTAGTATTCCATACCTTAGCATCCAGCGACTCCTCCAAAGCTTAAAGATCTCTAAAATAATCGCTGGCGCCGGAGATCGCCATCGCCAAAGGTTAGAGCAAGAAAAATGAACTCCGGCGAAAAGAGGAGCTCTTCCAGGTCAAATTTTTTTTTTTAATGAATGCCACGTCATTGCCGTAAAATTTTTCACGGATGTAATCCCGGCCGATTATAATTACGTTTGTTAAATTTAATCGCCAGAAAATTCCGCCAGAAAATTTCCCGGCGGCGCCACCAGCCTCAGTGGCGTACTCGCGGCTCCGCCGCTCGTGCGCCGCCTCGGCTGGTGGCGCCGCCGGAAATTTTCCGGCGGAATTTGCTGGCGATTAAATTTATCTAATACATAATACAAGCTACAAACTAGAAAAAAACTATACACAGTGGAATCTACAAACCAGAAATTTTTTTTTTTTAAATCTTTGTTTTGTTGCGTTATGTGGGATTTGTCAAAAAATAAAATAAAAAAAAAAACAAAAAAGGCATTGATATTTCCAACATGTCATGTGAACCATTGAAGGCAACAAATCCCCCCTAACACAACCAAACAAGGCATGGCTGTGGTTTAACTAAGTAAAGGGATGTCATGTGGTTTAACTATTCAAGGAAAGGCGTTTAACTCTTCACATATATTTGGTTTGACTGGGCAGGTAGTTGTCTATGTTTTAACTGACCAATTAAACTATTGCCCTTACCCAATTAAACCACGTGATTCATCTAGTCCAGTTAAACCATCAACACGAACGTGACCAGTTAAACCACCAACAAGTACATGACCCGTTAAACCATTGCCCTTGACTTGCCCAATTAAACCACATGATTCATTTGGTCCAGTTAAACCACATTCAGTGCGTGCCCAGTTAAACTAGAGTGCCTAGTTAAACCACAATTTTCAAGATGCATAGTTAAACCAGGATGCCCGGTTAAACCACCTTGTCAAGCTCGGGGGGAGCTCAATTCGACTTAGCACAAGAATAAAAATGGAAATAATTCAAGTTGCACCATATGAGATTGAGACTGAAGCTAAGAAGCAGATTCAGCAGTGGAGTCACGGGGTGGCTGGTGTGCACTTGACCGTTGGGGAATATGAGGAAACAATGATTTTTGATTTAGCAAAACTAACAAGATCTGATGTGATACTGGGTATCAAATGGCTTCAAATGATTAATCATCCAATTGATTCGAAGAAGCACTTGTTAGTTATTTCTAAGGGAGGAAAGGAGATCATCCTTTAGGGTACTCCTTATTAGCTTCGCCTAAATTAATAACGGCTATGCAAGCCAAACGTTGTTTCCGTTCCAATATCAATGAAAAGTATCTTGTCTATGTCTTTGACTCCCACAAAGACCCAATGCAAATAAATGCAATGGATAAAGATAACAAACTTGAGAGTTTGCTTCATAAATATCGGGATGTGTTCCCAGAAGAACTCCCAAATGGGGTACCATTACGAGAAATCTCTCATGAGATTGAATTGGAACCAGGAACTAAGCCAGTGGCTAGGGCGCCATACAGACTTAGTCCTTTGGAGTAAGAAGAGGTTAAGAAACAAATTAAAGAATGGCTTTAAAAAGGTTTCGTAGGACCTAGCAATTCTCCATTTGGAGCGCCTGTAGTCCTTGTAAAGAAAAAGGATGGAAACATGCGCATGTATATTGACTATAGGGCATTAAATAAAGCCACGATCAAGGATCGTTATCCAATGCCCAGAATCGATGATATTATGGATCGATTAATGGGAGCAAAATACTTCTCTAAAATCGATCTAAGAAGCGGATATCATCAAATTAGCATTAGAGAAGGGGACGAACCCAAAACGACTTTTCGAACCAACCAAGGGCACTTCGAATTCATGGTCATGCCCTTTGGGTTGACTAATGCCCCATCCACATTTATGCGGCTAATGAATAATGTGTATCATGGATATTTGGACAAGTTTATCCAAATATTCCTGAATGATATTCTGATCTACTCAAGGAGTAAAGAGGAACATTTGGAACATTTGGAAAAGGTGTGGCAAGCCATAAGGAAATGGCCCGAACGTGTAGATGTGCCAGATGTGAGAAGCTTTCTAGGCGTAGCCACTTATTATAGAAAGTTCGTTCCAAAATTTTCAAAGGTAGCTGCTCCCCTTACAGACCTACTTAAACAGGGGCAAACCTTTTTATGGGGGGAAGAGCAAAAGAGAGCCTTTGAACAAATTAAGGTTTTACTTTCAAGTGAACCAAATTCTGAAAATTCCGGATTTAGATTTACCCTTCGAGGTATACACCGATGCATGCGGACAAGCTCTGGGAGCAGTCCTGATGCAACAAGGACATGTTGTGGCATATGAAGGCCGCAAGTTAAATCCGGAAGAAAATAACTACGCCACTTACGAGCAAGACTTGTTGGCCATAATTCATGCCTTAAAAACTTGGCGGCATTATTTAAGGTCTGGAACCAATAGAGAACCGCGTAAGTTTATCGTATTCACAAATCATAAACCCTTGAGATTTCTGCAATGTCAAGCAGAAATAAGTCCGAGACAAGTGCGCTAGTTGGATTTTCTACATGAATTTCACCTTGAGATTCAACACACCCTAGGGAAAGATAACCCAGTTGCAGATGCCCTTTCCAGAATAAAATACATCAATGGGATGGCATCTCTTTTTTTTTTGAAGAACTTTTCTCAATATATTAAGAGAATAACAATAGTACAAGGTGAGTGAGGAGCAAGAAGAGATGCCCCGAAGAGGCCGCGATACCCCACCACTCCATTGTCTTCTCAACTACAACTGCACGAAGCATCCATCATTATCCACTATCCCCAGGAAGTCACGCCATATGGCAAACTTCCTCTCTGCCAACCCCGGGAACATCTGAAAACTCTGAAACAACTTGTACCTCAACCGGGGGATCAAAGAAGCCGAAGGCTGCTGGACCCCCTAAAAAATCCACAGCCGTCGTCGTTTCCAGATCAACCATACTAACCAAGCCACACATAAGTGTAAGGCTTGCTTCCGCGGAAGAGACCAAACACCAGGATATACATGTAGGAGTAACTGCTGGCTGGTCAGTCGAACCTGAAGCTGAGCCTGAACCCAGTCCCAAGCCGCCTGTAGATGAGGGCAAAGAACCAAACAATGCTCCACCGTCTCTGGATGAAGGCCACAACAAGGACACAGAGGACTCACCCCTGGCCTAAACCTGCTCACCCGGACATTCACCCGGATACAACGGTGCACCACTTACCAAAGCAGCACCTTGATCTTTGGGGGGGGGGGGAGGGGGGAGAGTACTCCACGTCCAAATCCAGATTGAGCGCCAACAGGAGCCCGGAAGCTGCAGGGACCACTTATCAGACGGAGGCAAAGTGTCATGGATGACTAACATGTGGTAGGCAGACCGCACGAAGCACACAGCATCAACATCATGATGAACCTTCCACGTCTGCACCACCACGTCCCCCCTGAAGCAATACAGGTATGTGTAGTGGAATACAACGGGCCACCTGCTTCCAAATAGCCCAGTCACTGGCTCTCAGGCCAAACCATGCTCTGAAAGCCTCCCATGATGCAACCTGGTCGTCCCAATACCAATCCTCCAGAGTGAGCACCCCGGCTCGCCTCCAGCGGGCCTGCGTTCGGGCATGCATAGTGGTGGCCAGAGGCAACTGCTCCAGGGGCAGAGGTACCCACAAGAAAGGTGAAGAGTGATGATACACCGCAGCAGGATCCATCTGAAACAGCACTCTCACGTGCTCCCACGCCCGCAACACCCCAGTGAGGAAGTGAAATGCATGCGGGAAAGGTTTTAACCCATACAACAATGCCCATGGCAACTCCACATGCACAGTAGGCTTTGTAAATGCCACACAGTGGCAAAGGGACTGCAACAGCAGTGCGGCCCCGGGGGAGGACGCTCCATCCTGCAAAATACTCCACACGAACTTGGAGACCAGCACCG
>JAANSK020285646.1:0-10759 GCA_011763485.2 Isoetes engelmannii | reverse complement strand
TCTGTGTGATCTGTAAAAGCATGTACCGTCTCATAGGCCTTTGGCCTCCGTGGACGTTAAAATATACTTACTTCCTTGCTTCCTTCCTAACACAACTTATGCGCTAATTAAATGTTATGCGCAGGACAACTTACCCTCTGAGAATCTAGGTATTATGGCCTTATTGGCTGCCTTCTTTTATTGTGCATTAGTTGCACATATGCAAGTGGAGTAGACCATGCTTGCGTGGCTGAAATGTGTAGAATTTGAGTACCTTTGTGGCTCAAATGTGTAGTTTGTTTATTCTGGACATTGGCAATGTCTTATAGACTTCGTTTGGAATGCATGGTGGGTTGTTGTATGCAAATGCATATGCAATGGACATGTTTACTTATGACTTGACGCTACAGTATCTTTTTTGAGGTAGGCTTTATACAGAGCAATGCCCATTTGACATTTCTTGTTGTTGCTAGAGTTTATTATCGCATTGAGGTTATGGCATAGGAAGTTGTATTGTGTAATTCAAAGATGCTATTGGGGAACTTTGTTAACAGAAAAAATGATAAAGATATCCCCGGTTTTTCTTAAGAATACTATTGTGGTGTTGTGAATTGTAGTTATTTTACATAAATTTGAACATTAGTACACCTATTAAGGCGTACATAATCCCATTTCGATTCCAAAACATAAGTTTAGAATGAAGCCATTAAAAGTTGTAGAATATAAACATATAATGTTGTACATAATGATGCTTGGTACACCGACTCACCGGCCCACTCCCAATAAGTCTGGAAGAACTCAACAGGAATACCATCCAGCCTGGGACACTTGTCCTTAGCCATACACATACATGCCTCGGCAAGATCCTCTCTCGAGAGTTGCTGCTCCAGGCTCTCACGCAGATAAGGAGAAATGGACGGCTTGACAGCCGCCAAAACAAGCTCCTGCATCTCCTGCTCATAGGGGAGCGCACGCTGCGCAAAAAACCCGGAGAAATGGGCGTGCACATACCTCCGCAACTCAGCAGGGTCCTCCAATGTCCGACCGTCGGGCAAGGCAAGAGATGCCATAGATGCTGTATAACGCCTCTGCCTGGGTGCCCAAAAGAATACGGATGAACTCGTATCCCCTTCCTTCAACCAGGTGAGACCTGCTTTCACACGCGCCTCCCGGACCTTAACTTGCTCCAGGGCACTGATACGATGTAGCACAGCATTCTTCCTAATGCCATCCGAAAAGTGCGCTCGAATCCTCTCCAATTCCTGATAGAGGGCGAGCAGCTCCTGCCGCTCCTGCCGCTCCTGCTGCACTCGCTGCCGCCCAAACTCCTTAGCAATGCGCTTCACTCTAGCAAGAGCCGCCACCTTGCCCGCCATACCACCCTGAGAGGCGAAAGTGTCCAACCACACATCCTGGCACTGCGCCGAGAATTCCACGTCCTTCAATGTTAGAGGTAGCAAACATTTGTTTTGCTTCAGATTGTTAGAGATAGGAAATAACAACCAATAATCTTCAATGTTGGAAATATCAAACATTTATCATCTAAACCCCAACATAAATATTAAAAGTCAACAAAATCAATGTTATTTCAACACACAGTTTGGCCCTTGACCTACCTTAAGCACAAACTTGCATTACAACATGCACCAAATGGAAGAAAACATAACTCTAAACGATACAATCTAACATCATTTTCCTTCTTCCATTTTAT
Source organism: Isoetes engelmannii (assembly GCA_011763485.2). Lineage (NCBI taxonomy): Eukaryota > Viridiplantae > Streptophyta > Lycopodiopsida > Isoetales > Isoetaceae > Isoetes > Isoetes engelmannii. Next base: position 9,069 of record JAANSK020285646.1, on the reverse strand, counting down.
TCTTTCAAATTTAGCAAGGTGTTTTATAGATGTCTACAATTTCATGGTTATACTATAATCGTACTTATGCCCAACGCCGGGCACCCGTTACTAGTTTATTTAGAATCTGGGAATTTGCAGTATTTTTTGTGGTATTCCCGGCCACCCATTATTAGCCATTGTACACTTCACAAATCTGACTCTCTCTGCGCTCAAATCACTTCCTCTCTTCATCAAAACAGTGTTAGAGAGCAGATAAAATGATTAGAAGGCTTTTGAAGCAATTCAAGCTGCCCAAAGAATAAAATAAAATAGAATAGAATAGAATAGAATAGAATAAGAATAAGAATTAAGATTTTTATCGTCCACGGAGGCCAATTGGCCTATTGAGCTACAAGAATGATTCCACCAAAGATCTCAGCTCTGCTGCGCAGTTTTGCACTTGGTTTTTGGCTAGAGATACCACTTTTTGGCCGGGTATACTATTTTTAGGGGCAGGATATACCACTCTTTTTGGCCAGATATACCACTTTTTTTGGTCGAAAATACCACAAAAATCCACATCCCCGACTCTAAATACGGGCGGCGTGTAGATTTCTTAGCTTTTTTTCGTGGGTCTTCACTACTGCAAAATCGCCATGTTCAAGAATCATGAATCTATTCTCTATACATCAAGATTAAAAAAAGAACAAGAATCGATCTCTACAAGAACATCTAGAGAGAACATCGAGGTTGAATGCAAGATCGAGTGGAACAGAATTCCCCCACTATGGTTCACGTGCGTGAGATTTCCCGGTGGGAAACCGGTAGTGGGCTCCGTGGTCGAGATTTCCCGATCGAAAACCGGCAAGTCCCTCCTGAAACTTCGACCCTGGTGGGTTCCCTGGCACGAATGTTATTGTTTCTAAATCAGGCCAAGACATTGGTGGAAGTTTATGCCAAGACATTGGTGGAAGTTTATGGTGGTCGCTCTTCTTACTTTAGATGCTGAACAATTCTGGTGGGCAGACTTTTCCCGGAACAACCTTCAACACCATCCTTGTTTACGTATGCTAGCATGGAATCTGGGGACCTGATTCCAAGGGGTCCCGCGACCGGGAATCTGCGACCCAGTTCCAGACCACCACAAGGATATTGGGGAGGATGCGATTTTGGAGCTGATTACCTGTTCTCGACCTATTGAGCAGAATCAAGCCCGCCGCTTTCCATTCCGGAGGCTGAATGAGCTCCCCAAGTTTCCTTCTTGTTGATCTAGATTGATCAAACTTATACCACATTCTATTTTGTTCATGGATAAGTTTTCTCCGTATACAATAATGTCTGTATAGAAACAGTGCTGCTACGAGTAGCGCTGTGACATAACAAAAAGTTTCTTATATTCATCAATTTTCTTCTCATCCCCCATGCACAAACACTTGCCAATAATCAAATATCCGCAACAAGAGTAACCGCAACATAATTGATGTGACCTTGAAACAGAAATTATCCTGACAATTGACTTGAAGAATCATCAACAAGAGTTGCGATGGAACAGCAAATTTTTTATTTTAAATTGACATAAACAACAAGCTCTGGTGGACTTTGATGATCCAGTACATAAGAATGCGTATGTTACACTGTATTAGGATCCAGCAGCGAGCAGCTGCAGAAATTGTTGAAAGATATGTACAGCACATAGCCATCAAACCTTTTCCTTTTAAAACACTCTATTGTTTGAGGTGGTCATGAAGAAAAGCTTACTACATGGCAATTGACGGAATTAAGCAGCAGCAACCTGCTCTTCAATTGGAGCATCTGCTGGCGGAAGTGTGCAGACAAGGTTTCGGTCACCATACACGTTGTCCACACGCCCTGAAGCATGTTAAATTCATAAGTACAGAAAGCTTGATTGGAGGTCTAAAGAAAACTTGTACGTCCAATATCTTAGTACCTGTTGTAGGCCAGAACTTTGAAGCCTGCACCCAAGATGCAGGGAAAGCAGCAGTCTCACGAGAGTAAGGTCTCTCCCATTTGTCCGCCAATACAATGGACGCAGGATGTGGAGCACCCTGAATCATGGATAGCAAGCATCAAGCAAAGGAATGAGAATTTATATATTGATTTTCTACTTGAATCACCTTCAAAAGATTAACATCACGGTTTGCAATGCCGTCCTCTATTTCACGTATCTCTCCTCTTATCGAGATCATGGCATCACAGAAGCGGTCTAGCTCAGCCTGAAATGAAGAAAGAAATTGTTATCACGGAGCAAATGTAGACAGGGATGTTCAATGGCAGAAATGCACCTTGCTTTCACTTTCTGTAGGCTCAATCATCAAAGTGCCTGGAACAGGCCAAGACATTGTAGGAGCATGGAAACCATAGTCAATAAGACGTTTTGCCACATCTTCAGCTTCAATACCAGCTGTTGTCTGTACACGTCAAGAAAATCTTCCTCATTAAATAAGAATTTTATTGACTATTGTTCTGCGGCTAGATGCAAGAATGCATTTGCAAATTATACTAACCTTGAATCCTCTCAGATCAATGATAAATTCATGAGCACATGTGCCATTCACACCGCGGAAAAGAACATGGTAATGATTCTGACATCAAGTTTCCAAATGTGAGAAACAAAAAACACTCTGTTGCTTATGAAACAATATATTAACATACCTCTAGGCGCTTTGCCATGTAGTTGGCATTCAAAATGGCAAGCTTTGAAGCAGCTGTGAGGCCTGCTGATCCCATCATAGCAATATACGTATATGATATTGGCAAGATAAGGGCTGATCCCCAAGGAGCAGCAGAAATGGATCCAAGTGGGTGCACTTCTTCTGGCGCTGGTATGCCCGTGGTAGGAACCTAATAATTCCAAATAATTAGCCAACTGAATCTCAAAATTCAAAATCTGTCTAATGTTCACAGGAAATTCTTGTCTCTCAACAATGCCTGGCTTCGAGAAGTGACATACCACAGGATGGGATGGCAGAAAAGGTGCTAGGTGCTTCTTCACTCCAATTGGACCCATTCCAGGACCACCGCCTCCATGAGGAATACAAAATGTCTTGTGCAAATTCAAGTGGCAAACATCTGCACCAATTTGTCCTGGACTAGTCAAGCCAACCTGCCACAATGAAATGTGGTTGATTAAATAAAAATGCGACATCAGGCTAATGGAGTTCATCCATATGAATTGCATGGAAACAAAAACAGGCCCCCAGAGATAATTATAACAAGAAACAAGTAACACAAAAGAAGATTGTGGCAATACTTGTGCATTCATGTTTGCTCCATCCATGTACACTTGACCACCATACTTGTGAATGATGTTACAAATTTCGTCTATACCATCTTCATAGACACCATGTGTTGAAGGATATGTTACCTAATCACATGAGCAAACACAGAATTGTTATAATTTCAAAAGCATGCTGATGTTTTTCAATGTGACCAAATAAGTACCATAAGAGCTGCAAGGTTATCTTTGTGAGTTTCAGCAGCATGTTTCAGTGCTTCTACATCTACATTTCCCTTGGCATCTGTGCCAACAGCTACAATTTTCATTCCACACATAGCAGCACTGGCAGGATTAGTACCATGTGCTGAGACTGGAATGATGCAAACATCCCTGTGTTTATCTCCTCGTGCCTGTCACGAAAGCATGATCATAATCCAAACAAACTAACTAGTCAATTGGTTGATTGAGCATACATGATGATATGCGCGAATGACCATTAACCCGGCATATTCTCCTGCAGCACCAGCATTTGGTTGTAATGAAATAGAATCAAATCCTGTGATCTCACAAAGGAGTTCACCCAAGTCCTTGAACATCTCCTGCAATGATTATGAATTCAGCATCTCTTCAGAGACAACAGGCAAAAATATCCTGACATACTTAATCTGCACGATACCTGATATCCAGCAGTCTGACTAACTGGAGTGAAAGGATGGAGGTTGGCAAACTCGGGCCAAGTAACAGGCATCATTTCTACAGTGGCATTGAGCTTCATCGTGCAAGAGCCTAAGGGAATCATACTATGGACGAGAGATAAATCTTTGGCCTGCAGCCTGTGAATATAGCGAAGCAACTCATGTTCTGAATGGTACCTGCATGGAAGAATGAGAAACCCATCACTCATGCTTTTCATAATTCTAGGACTACAAAGCAGAGATATCAATCCAAGGTAACTTACATGTTGAAGATAGGATGAGCAAGATAGCTGCTCTGGCGAATCAAAGATTTAGGAAATGAAGGCTCGACACTTTCTGCAAGAGATTCCACTGTAGACTTGACCTGCACATTATGGTGCAAAATTTCAGTATTCTCTACAAAAGATAAAAAATTGCATAGGCACAAGAATAAACATTGTATACCGGCTTTCCAAGTGCAAATATTGTCAGCAACTGATTAACATCTTCCAAAGTAGTTGTTTCATCCATAGCAACTGTGATCTGCATAAAATGGACAATTGATCCCAACATTATAATAGAAACCCACAGCTCTTCTCTTGCAGTATTGAAAAGAAAAATAAAGTGCAACAACACTTGATACGCCGGAGATCTAACTGTTGCATGAAATGGCGCTTGACCATTTTCTATGTCATCAGGTTTGAGGTCTGCTAATAATGTTCTAGATGATTAGGCAACTAACCGAATCTGAGTCAAATAAGCGCAGGTTTACTCCCTGCTTCACAGCAGCATCTATTATATTTTGTGCTCCTCCCTTAGCAGTCACAACCTTAACAGTGTCGAAGAAGGATTCATGAGCAACCTGGTAACCCCCAAGGTTTCCAATGCCTGCAGCAAAGACAGCCGCTAAACCATGTACACGATCTGCTATGGCTTTTAATCCATCTGGGCCGTGATATACCGCATACATGGCTGCCATGTTTGCTAACAAAGCCTGCACATAAAATTACACAAAATTACAGATATCGTAAGGATGCGGGCACAAAAAAGATGAGGATATTCGTACCTGAGCAGTGCAGATGTTGCTCGTTGCTTTGTCACGTCGAATGTGTTGTTCTCGAGTTTGCATTGCCATGCGCAAAGCAGGCTTTCCTGCCGAATCGATACTTATTCCAATTATGCGGCCCGGCATAAGCCTTTTGTAATCTTGAGACGTAGCGAGAAAAGCTGCATGTGGTCCTCCATATCCCATTGGGACTCCAAACCTCTGTGCAGAACCCACAGCCATATCTGCACCCAATTCGCCAGGGGGTCTCAAAACCGTAAGAGCCAACAGATCCGTCGCCATCACCACCTTCGCACCATGTTTATGGGCATTGGCAATTACATCTGAGTAATCCACAACCTGCCCATCAGTACCTGGATACTGCACTAATATTCCACAAACATCATTTCCGCTGTAATCAAAATCCTTGGGATCTCCCACAATAACTTTGACCCCAAACCCATGTGACCGAGTAGCGCAGATATCAATTGTCTGCGGATGGCAGCTGCTGGCGATTAGAAACACTGGCTTCTTGCCTCTCGCAATATTAAAGCACATAGACATAGCCTCTGCCGCAGCTGTTCCTTCATCTAAGAGTGAAGCATTAGACATGGGCAAAGCTGTAAGATCTGCTATCATAGTTTGATAATTAAGAAGAGACTCAAGCCTCCCTTGAGCAATTTCAGCTTGATAAGGAGTGTACTGCGTATACCATCCCGGATTCTCCATTATATTACGTAATATGACCGGAGGAACAATGGTATTATAATATCCCATTCCAATGTAGGATTTAAGCAGCTTATTCTTGGCGGCCAGGCTCTTCATATGCTCCACCATCTGGGTCTCAGTAAGCCCTTCATTGAATTTGTTCAGAACCATCGGTGGCCGTTTTATTGCTTTAGGAACTGTGGCTTCTACAAGATCATCAATACTAGAAAATCCACAGAACTCTGACATTATTTTCTGCTCTTCAGGGATAGCACTATTATGCCTTCTAGCAAATGTATCGGTGGGCTTAAGGGCCTCGACCGAAATGCTTCTTGCTCCCCAGGGTAATAAAAGCGGGCTAATGCCTCTAATAGAAGACAAAGAAGGGGGCACCATAGCCGAGTCCGTTACCTGGCGATAAGAGGCAGAGCTTGCTTTGGAAAAAGAATGAATACGACGACATGCCCTCCGCTGCTGCTGCAAACGGCGAGCTATGGATCTGGCAACAGAAACTACTGCCCGCTCCATGGATTGAACCGCAAAAAAGCCCAGATTCTAGATCTGATACAAAAATTCGCAGCACCGGATCAATGCGCCCTTGTTTGGAATCTGGGCGCAGGCTGATCCGTCGATCCAATCCTGGATTGGAATGAATGAAACCAGCCGAGGTTCTTCTTCTTGTGAAGAGCATATACGAGGCTACAAACGGCCTACGTGGTAAGGACGTGTAAAATTAGTCTTACGTGGATCGTACGTGGCCGTCATTTGACGGGCGTGAAGGGTGCACAAAAAGACGCAGATTGCTTCGTGTACAGTTTTAAATAGCTAGATGTCGATTTTAAGAATATTCACATTACGGTAATAGCAGTTTAGTAGCATTATTATGCATATATGCATTTGTATGCAAGTTGGGTTTTAAAATACTTGGTTGTTGCAAGCGGGGCCAAGTGTGCTTGAGGTTTGAAGTATTTCCATATTTACCATCTCCCAATTTTACCCTGGATTGGGGGATCTCAAAGCTATTTTCCCCCGGGATCCCGGAGGTCGGGATCCCCTGGAGCATGTGACCCCCCAGGACGGTATCCCTCTTACTGCGCAGTTACTGTACAAAAAAACAGACCCTTGAAGGGAAAATCAAAAGTTTTTTTCGATGGGGTTTTCTCCCACGATGCTCCACGAAATCGAGTGGGATATGTTGAGGGTGGTCGGATGCTCTGGATCAGAGGCGCAAGTAGAGTCGATCGAGAAGCAGGGCGAGCGCCGCTGCTATAGAACTCAAATCCACCAAAAATTTGAAGCAAAACTGTGCAGTAAGTCACAAACTGCGCAGTTAACGGTGGGATCTCGGAGGATGGGATCTCGCGTGGGGATACCGGAAGAGGGGATCCCATTTGGTGATCCCGGAAGAGGGGATCACCCATTTCAGGGTAACATTATCCCAAACCATTTATTGTATGCAAGTTGGGTTTTAAAACACTTGGTTGTTGCAAGGGGGGCCCAAGTGTGCTTGAGGTTTGAAGTATTTCCATATTTACCATCTCCGAATTTTAGTTAGATAATGGTCTTGCCTCATCCATTCTTATTGCTTGGAGGATATATCTCTACCCACCATGTGCTTGTCTGTGCCTTACCCTTATATGGTTGAAAGGTCTTCGATGATTCTCGTCTCTCAACTTGGTTGATTGGCCCTGCTGGTTCAAATCTTGTGGTGGCATTGTTCCTGCTCTCTCCTACATTAATACTTATGGCTCTCCATCCCTATGCCTTATCCTCTGTACAAAAGGTGCTGCTGAAACATCTTATATCTGCTCTCTAACTGCTCCTTAAAGCATGACCTCAAATATATCATCACGTTCCTCATATCCCAGCACGTAGATAATGACAAACTCCTTCTTTGTGGGAGATTTTTAGTCGTGTCAAAGATGAACTTGAGGCGTAGTTTCTCCTCAAGATTTTTTTAACTTTGAGGGCCACCTCCTCTTTCACATATTTGTTGTGTTCCCTAGAATTAGGCTGAAATTTTAGGGCGTTATACTCTTATTATATGGTTGAAAGATTTTCAAATCATTAATGCTCTCTCGACTTTGATCAATTGGCCATGTTTGTGCAAATCTTGTGGTTGCATGAGTTCTTGCTCTCTCCTACATTAACACCTATGGCTCTCCATTTCTATGCCTTATCTCATAGATCCTGAAACATCTTATACGTGCTCCAAGTAAAGGGGGAGGGGGTTTGGTATCCTAATAGTGGACCATTTAAGCGTCGTGGGCAAGGAAACTTTGGAAAATAAAATGTTTTTGTCAATTAAAATGCATGGCTTAAAAGCTCTTGGTTTGAAGTATTGCATGTATTTTGCCTGGACAAAATTGGATACATATAGCAACCAGATAAAAATATGAAGATGTCATTTAAATACCTTATTGTGGATCAAGAAAGACTAAACCCACTTTATTCAATGGCTGAGATAGAGACAATAATAGTGGGTTGGAGTAACTTTTGATAAAATTAATCCATTTTACGGCAATACACTATTGGAGCATGGTCCACTAGTGGTGACCATCCCCTACTCCTTAACGAGTGACCTCACATGCATATAATGTTTATGATATCCTAGCACGTAGATGATGACATGCTAAAAACGCATCATCCAAAAGCATGTCTCCTTCTTTGTGGGAGATTTTTAGTCGTGTCAACGATGAGAACCTCATGCGTAGTTTCTCCTCAAGATCTTTTGACATGAATAGCCACTTCCTCTTTTACATAATCCTCAAGAATTAGGACAAAATTTTTGAGTTATATGCCTTGGAGACACATCTTGTAATGCATAGTTTGTATTGTATGTGCATACATGTGTGTATGTTCAAACCACAATTTTCACGTGTATTTAACATACTAATGTAGCATACTTTAAAGCCATCAACTCTTGTAAAACTTCTTTTTGTGAAAATGTTTAGTATCCGTTTGAGATTTAGTTTTTTCCTGTTCTGTTCTGTCTCTAAGTCCCATATCAGATCCTGCTGCAGGAGACGGGTTTCTTGCCCCTTCAGAGGGCCGCATTGGACTGTCATATTATTTATTTCCAGAAGGTCGTTGGTATGGGGGATGCCCACTTGCCCAATCTTGCTTTAGCTGTAGCATTGTGCCCACAACGCCTCAAAGCCTGCTGGAAGGACAAGCAAGCTCAGTGGTTCTCTCGGTGGAATGTACAGGCGCACAGGTGCGTGGACATACGAACAGAGAAGGACCGTGATCAATTGAGGCAGTATCTTGAGGCTTGCTTCCTTGGCAAACTCTGGGATGCAGATGCACTGGCACATGTCAAGCTGGCTGTGACGTTCCATGCTCGTATACGGGTATTTATATGGCATCCGACATGACACGTCACTAGCTTAGCCTAGGGGTACTAACATGGGTAAGTATCTTAGTCTTTAAGTGTGTCATTA
>JAANSK020285635.1:0-10759 GCA_011763485.2 Isoetes engelmannii | reverse complement strand
CCTTCCTCCTCACTCGATTTGTAACATTACCATTCTTTTAATTTATTGATGACACAGTTCTTCAAAAAAAAAAAAAACAAAATTGATGGTGAAATTAGGAGAAATAAATTGAGGGGTGTGATAAGGAAGGAAGGAAGGAAGAATATTTTAATGTCGCACCACAAAGGCAGTGTCCCAAGGACATGTGACCACAAGAACAAAAACAAGAACAAGAACAAGAACAAAAACAAGAAGGGACCGAAGTCCCTAACCAGAACATGGACCGAAGTGAATCCTAAGCTTTTAGGACTTTGAACTTGAACTTTAGTTGTAGATATATAGATGATTTTCTAGCAAAATTATTTAGGTAGCACATTTCCAATTGGATGCTGCCTTCATGGCCCGACGTTAAAAATACTATCTTATCTTATCTTATCTTTTCCTACTGACTTCTGCTCAATACCTCTTTTGTCACCCAATTGCAAACTAATAATTTCATTTGTGAACATGGGTCTAGTTGTCATTAAGTTTCCTTCACTTGTGTCCATATGCATTGTAAATGGAAAAATATTGTGGAGTATATTGTGGCCTCCCTTGTCCCCCAGCTTAGGTACAAGCTATTCCAGAGTTTCCTTGTGTTCTCTGGTTTAGCAGTGAGTAAGTTCTTCATCTGGCGGGATCTTCTGAGGATTGTGGACGAGAATGATGAGTTCGTGTGTATTAAGTGATGCAGGTGGTCTGGTTTTTGTGTGGAGCCATTTTTTGTGGAGTGTTGAGGTATTTCTGCTTCTTCAGGGCAGTCCCTTTTCCTCCTCACTCAGCTTGTATCATTTTCATTCTTTAAAATATTGGTGACTTAATCCTTCAAAAAAAAAAAAAAAAAAAAAAAACAAGTATTAACATTTTTTTAGCATGTCACTAAGTACTTCCTTGTATTGTTGGTGATACAATTTTCACATATTTTAAAGAATTCTTGCCAACCTTCAGAATTTCCTGGCCTCTAATGCAAAGGCAATGTTTCTAGAGGAATGATGTAAATACTAGTTCCTAGTACATCGGAGGGAACCATCTTTAGATATATTCAAGAGATTGTCCTTGTAGAACTGTCAATTTGTGGAAAGGTTTAAAATAAGAAATGACTGAACAGACGATAGATAGTAGTTTTAACGTCACGCCACTAGGCAGCATCCAACTGGACATGTGACCACACACCACGCTACATTGCCAAGAGGAATAATTTTGTGGAAACTAGCACAAAGATTGCAATTACTTGTTGCATAAAGGCTAAGTTTCAGTTTGTGGAGGGATCACCCATGATGATAATGAAACAAAATCAGGAAAAACCAATTCCAACTTATCCGTCCAAGTGTCAAAAGTCCAAGGGTCTGCATCCGGTGGCAGACCCTTTTATTAATGATCCATGATTCAATTCCTTATCATGTGTAATCCAACAGTTCTCACATTGAACTGGCAAGTTATCAAAAATCTCATATCCCTTGACACGTGAGCCATGTTCAATAGAAGTGCTACCAAAGAGGATCTGTTTCAAACATTGTTTGTAGAAGTTACGCATGCAGTTCCTGGTCTTATCTATGGCCCTCATCATGCCATATGTATTTAATGCAAGGACAAATGAAACAGCATCTGGAACTAAGCTATCCATTTGCATGAGTTTAAAACAGTTTAAGGCTTCAATGCCATGTCCAGCTTCAATGTACTTCTAATTGCTCTCTACTTGTATCTCTTCAAACAACACAAAAAACTTCTAAATGTAAGCCAGTGGTAGTACTTGCAATTATTCTAGTTCAATAAACAACATTGGGAACTATAAGCTAATTACAGACATTGCGTTCCCCTGAAATTGAGCCAGATATTGTGTAGATGTCGATCAAACAGCTACCCATAAATGGTCAATGGTTTCTAGACTATGACACACTTGTACTATGCAAAAAAAGGTCTACACGTCCATGCCTTCCAATCTTACTTTTGTAACTCAAAAAGTTTAAAATGAATCACATTGAATTCAAACTTATGCCACAAGCTTTGTTTTGATGCTCACAGATGTGCGTTCCAGATATCACATCGGATCGGTCAACCAAGCTTACAGAACATCAATACTCCAATGGTTTCTCTAAATGCTTGTTCATGTCCGTCCTACATCTCCATAACCGTGTTGTTCATTTTTGCAATAACTTTAATGTCCTTCCGTACTTCGCTTAGTGATGACAATGATGTAAACTATGCATCGAATTTACGTACTACCTTCTTGGTGTATCCCTATTAAACTGCACTTTTAGCTGCAAGATATGTAGTACTTCCATATGGTTTCAAGTGTTTTCTTTATGCAGACTATGAAATGCAACTAATGAAACCGCCAACAAATAACAAGTTTGTTTAGCATGTGTTGGATGGTAGGTTCATTTTCTTATCACTACTAAGCATCTGCAAATAATAAAGCCAAATTTCATATGTTCCATCAACGGCTTTAATTGTTCTTGTAGATTACATTAAGTTCTTGTAATCCGCATTGCCAACTTATCACATGAAGTTTCCTTTCATGTGTGCTCCAATGGTACGCTAAACTTACAGCCTTTCTGATACTCATTAAAATGCAAAGTTCAAAAAGGTTGCTTTACTATTCCAAACAGTTTTAAGCTTTTCCCAATATGTAACACATTATATGCTATACATCAACTAAATTGCAAACATTAAACAATGGCATCGAAGACCTCACAAACTCAAGGAGAAAGTGGTACTATGAACCGTAGATCCTGTTGACACAACATGTAGATGAAAGCCAAGGAAAAACAATTCTTGGCTTTCAACTGTTTCAAATAAGGTGGTGTTGGTTTCTCAGCTTTGGACTATGGAACTCAGCAGGGTGTCCTTGATTGAGTGACTATTCAATTCTCCGCGATCTTGATCGACTATTCAACTGTTTGAAAAGAACATAATGTAGCTCCTTTTAATTGCAGAGAAAGAAACCCAAGTTGGTTAGCAATTAATAATCATACTTAAGCTGTGCATAATTTTTTCTAACTTGTTTGTAAAATGCTATGACTAGCTCAAATGGATCTCTGCATCCTAAACGCAATGCCTTGTGTGGGGATGAATAGATCTCTGGAAGATTAATTTCCTCATAGCTTAGTCTTGGCATTGGATTGGAAAGAAGAATGAGAATATGCATGCTGCAAGAGCCCTTCAATATCTGCATGAAGAGAGGCCACCAGTTATTTATCCAAGATTTTAAGTGCAGCAATGTTCTCCTATATCATTTGATACCCAACTCAAATAATGTGCAAATTGGTCTGCGGTCACCATGCCAATCGTGTCATGCTCTTTCATATGTTCGATGCTGATTTGAGCATCTACGACATTTGACGATGTGTCCCAATATGTTGTGGATGTTCTTAAGAGACTAAAGGATCGTAAAGAAGGCCACATGGCCTATCAGCAAATTGCAACACTAACTTGGTTTGAAAAGCTGTAGCAACATACAACAACTCATATTTGCTTAGTCTCTCTAGTTTTGAAAAAAAAATAATGTACTTCTCAGCCATAAGCAACTGAAGTTGTCATAAAGAAGTTTTATTATCTTAATGATGTCACATGGGAGTAGTACACATTGATTTTACAAATAAAGAGTAAGACCTCCTTTGAAAGAATACCTCAATTAAGATCAGATTCTGAAGTGCACATAATTTGTTTTGCTCTTAACAATCAGCACATCATGTGTTCGCTTTCACAACAACACAGTGACTGCAAACTAAGAGTAACATAATGACAAAACAGACATTCTTACATTGGGAACTATAAGAATTGTCATGAACGGAAGTGTAACTTCAGCTGATGACTCTGGATATGCTACAAAAGCTGAAGCGCATTCAACACTAAGAAAGAACATTATACAAGAACAAGATGAAGCACTTACCTGGAGCTCAAATACCCAAGAGTGCATTAATATTGTAGTAGTTGTTCCAGTACTTTCATCCATGTTTGTGGAAGTAAATATTGAAGCTCCTTTCCTCTAGACTTGGACAATCTTAAACTGAAGAAAACGTTGTGTACGTTGAGACCATGGATATTACCATGTAACATTCTAAGGAAATTCTGCATGATTCAATCTCCCATAACACATGTAAGTCATAAAAAAGGGATTAGAGACAATTATATTGTAATCATCTGCTGTGCACACCCTTATATCAAACTTAAAACTCTGGTATACAGAAAAACAAGCCATGGTAAACCTATGAGATGCAGGCTGCAATATAGCTGCTTCCTCATGTGCATAGTCCAATGGTAATAAGACTAATGTATTATATCGTCTTGCATATCTGTCCCAGTGCAAACAACAACCCATGGAAAACAGACCATGTATTCTTTCCTATTAGAAACCCCATGGCCACACATAAATTACAATTTTCCTGGGCACAAGCTGCATGAAAAAAAAAAATAACAGCTCGACGAAAAAACAACATCAGAACCTCATCTCAAACCACAAACACTTGATAAGCTCCGCAACATGAAATTTTTTTGACAGTATAACAGTAAACACTGTCAGGGGTATATGTCATATGATCAACCCTAACTGTTGCAGTAGCGACAGGTAAGATCATCAACCAGACCTTCCAGCTGTTTTATCTTTGCAGGTCATTTTCCCAGATTTTGAACTATGACCAGTCTTGAGCTGCCTGGTATAGCAATCGCACAATCTGCAATGTTGTGGATAAAATGGATAAATCCATCTGTTTCTACTTGCGAGAAATGTGCTCCATGCCTGAAACAAGATAGTCTACAGCAGACTGATTGAGCCAATAAAACATGCATCTGGCAAATGGGATGGGAGGAGAAGAAGCTTCTCTGCAATCGGGGACAAATAAAGAAAACAAACCTGGAAAGAATCTCTTCCATATGTGCCAAACAAAACATGTTATACTTCAGAGTATCTCCATAACAACGCTCATGTATGTCCCAAGGAGATAAATAGAGACCCACTTCTAAACCAAACTCCCCTGCAGCACTCACAAATTCATGAACGACATTGCCATTTCCATTAGTCCAGGGGCTGCTCTTGACAGAGTAATTGGTGTAGGCAGAATCATTAGTTTACAGTTAGAATCATTAGCTTGAATCCGGCGTCTGCTTCAATTGCATCGCATGTGGCGGGGGTCTGTAGATGCCACATGCAATCCTGACCGTCGAATGCGCGTGATAACGTGTGGTGCCCGAGATGGACGATCGTCAATCATGTTGCTTCACGCCTCCTAACGTGGAGCGACAAAAGACATAGGCCGTCCGATTGTGAATCGGGACGGATGAGATTGAAAGATTCCTCCACCCAACCACCAAAACCAAGGTTTGCCCGCCCAAAAATACACGGTGTTTCTTTGGACAATCGATTTTTCCTGTCTTGATGTTAAAGCCATATTAAAAAAAAAGTTTGGGGGGGGGGGGGGCTGTGAAAGACCCGTATGTTTTACTAAAATTGTCCAAACGCCCCTTTTGTTTTGAGGGTATTTTTATGGATATAACTGTATTTTTTCTGTGATGATCCAAATGAGAATGTGTTCTTCAGATGTATTGTAGATGAGGATATATTCTTTTTATCAAACCTAAGATCACCTAAATTGGAGTCCAAAATCACAAGTTATGCATTTTTGTAATATACAGAAAAATTATAAGAATGTAAGAGGGATTTAGAAGACCATAACTTGAAATTTCGGACTCCGATTCGGATGATCTTAACTTTCATGGAAATATGTCATCCTCCTCTACAATGCATCTCAAGAACATATTTTCATTTGGATTATCACAAGAAAGTTGTGGTTATTTCCATAAAATGCCCCCAAAACAAGGGGCTTTTTGACAATTTTAACAAAACATAAGGGTATTGCACAGTTTCACACACACACACACACACACACACACACACAAAACTAGCAGTAACGTAGGGTTGAGGCAAAGGTAGGTTGCATGAGATAAAAGAGGGTGCAGAACGTATGAAGAAAACAAGAAGAAAAAAAAAATATAGGAAGGTGATGTGGAAGGCTTGGGGCCATTAGTAATATATATGTCTGTCATATGAAATATTTTTGTCCACAACTAACTTAAATACCAAGGTTAATAGGTAAACCTAGTTAAATATTGCGATATGTTGAGTACATTTACCAAGCTTTAACAGCAACATTTAGTGAGTTGCCCCCTGCAATTTGTTATTATGTATTAGGTGTGTTTGCATGTGTGGGGTGTTGTTTTGAAATAGCATTGGGTTGTATTGGGTGTGTTATGTTGTTTTGATTATATTGTTGATGTGGTGTTTGTATTCTTGGATCCATCGTTTTATTCTTGAAGATTAGTATCAGTGAGATGTTGTAGATGCAATAGTTGGTTGTTTGATTCAATCGAGGGCATCTTGGTTCGTTTGGGTTGTTCATTGTTTAGTGGCATTTTCATATTTTCTTTTGGATTTAGATAAAGAAAATTTAAATGACTTAGTTTTATTTTTTTTCTTTTTTTGTTTGTATTGTCTTGTTGTGGCCATTGCTTTGGTTTTTAAATTAAACGTTGTTTTCTATGTTTACACATGGTTGTGGCATGTTGTAGCTACGTATATGAACACAAAAAATTTGGCAGTGGTCATGTACTTTCTCATTGTATATTTTTTTAATTGTTCTACAAAGAATCTAGCTATCAAAAGGCTTCAAAAGATTCTAGTTTCCATGAGCTAGCGAGAACCAAATATCAAAAGGCTTCAAATAAGAAATAGCTCATGTTATCTTGTTGCTATCACGAGGACCAAACAACTTGACACATTCATCAAATACGTGGGAGCTGCTCACTAGATACACTTGGTGAAAGTGCCTGCGGTGTTTGCTTGAAATGAACGTAATGCAAGGGCCCTTTTACTAGGGGGTTAGTGCGGCTGGCCAATATGACGACTAGTTTCTTCCCCGGTAGGGCAACGAAGATTGCATGGGTGTAATTAAAAATGCATTTGTGGAACCTGACTTTGTACAATGCATGGAATATTATTCCCATTCAGGTGCCAATTCACATTAGCAGCCTAAAGTAGTATAAGCTTGAAGTTATCCTCATGGGTGCCAACATTAACCTATGTAAGGTTCTTGTGAAATTGTGAAGTTAAACATGCACGGCAAATTTTGTATGCACGTTCATGCCTAGGGTGAAAGCGTTCAACTTTAAGCAGCCTGGTAGAAAGAAACATTACATGAGTCCAATGGAATGCCAAGAGCAAACAACTCTTGCCCGGTAGCAAACATACCCTTTGACAAGCAGACAACTTCCTTGCGGCAGCTTTAATTTCTTGTTCCTGCAACTATAGGATCAAAGGAACAATATATAGTAATGTACGATAAAAGCAAATAGGGAATATGTAGCAAAACAACAGGGGGTTCCAGGGGGATTTAATATCGATTTTTGAATGACTCTGGTCGAAATCATAGGCCATATTCTTAAAACAATTAAGTGGGTTGTTATAAAAAAAAATATGGATTTAATAGAAAAACTAATCACATTAGCTCGCTGGTTGTCTTGGTTAACGCATTCTTATCAGGACATTGAATTATTTTGATGGAGGTTCGAGTCCCCGTATTTCAGATTTCAAAACCTTAGACAAATCTGTATTTCATATTTCAAAATCGTAGGCGCCCCCAATCATAATTCACTATAATCGAAACGAGAGGCGTCCAGAGGCCCCAACATGAGATCTAGGCCATAGGATCGATGGATCCGACGGCCGAGGTAGTTCTGCTTGCAGAATTCTTATCATTTAGGAAGCCAGAGATTCAGAAAATGATTTAAGAGAGAATATATGGTTCGAGGATCGAAACCGTGCATCAGATCTCTTTATGCAAGCTCAGAACATACAAAATTGATATGACTAGGTACATAATTATGAAAAGTAATATGCCAAATAAATAAATTCGTGAATAAACTTTAAGAGAAATTCTTTGATTTTGATGATGGGTACTTTCTACGCTCATCCAAACAGTTTTCAGATGTCCACATGTCGTGCTTGAAATGAACCATAAAGCTGAATTATGCAAAGTTTGCAAAGATCACTAACCTATGTTGTTGCCTGTGTATTTCGTATTGATGGATTGGCAAGCTTTACTCTAACATCCTTATGGACAACAAATTTCTCCTCCAGTTCTACCCGCAAAACTCCACCTTTGCCATTCGCATCTTTCAATTCTAATTCCAAAGGGTTGTTTCCTTCCATGAACTCAGTCACTTTCTCCTCTGATTTGTGTTCCATTCCAAGTACATGCAACAACTTCGCCTTGGCATTCTTACAATCAAACATCTTAGGTTGGAGGCTATTATCAGACCCTGTGATCTTGCGTTTTCCTTATCACAGTATTATATATGTTTTTCAACTTCATCAAATTAGTGCATGTTAGTGTACTAATTTCTGATTTTATTTGTGAAATCACTTTCTTGACGATTTTTGAAGCTACAAGCAACTGCATTTTTTTTACAGATTTTGAAATGCCAAGTTCCAACTCAAAGCTGGCCATGTCCACCCACGGGACTAATCAGAGCCCTTAGGTAGTTCTATGTGTTAGTCTCGTATTTACGTCGCATACTCTTAGGCTTGTGGGTTACTCTTTGATGATCTTGTCCAATATTCGTTATGATTATAGAGTGGGAGTCGACGGCAGGATATCCTAGTTGGTGTCTGATGGCATACAGTTCCGTGGCGTATTCTCAAAGTGTAAGGTAATTACTAGGGGTTAAATGCTTAAGATTAATTGATTAGTGTTTAGGTAGTGGCCAGCCAAGTGGTTTTGGGAGTTTCCCCTACTCCCATCCATTCAAGAGGAAGTGTGGCAGATTTTTCTTTGTTTGGCACGAAGAATAAATGAAAATGAACAATGAAGAACAAAAATGTAACAAAAAAAATAGCAATGCATGAGCAACAAAATATAGTGGTTGTGAAAAGAAAGTGGACTAAAAATGAAACGTGAATAAAAGGAAGGAAATGGAGGTGAGGAGTCTTGGAGGGTGTAGCACGGATAACTTGATGCGAAACAAAGTAAGATGGAGAATTAAAAATGAAACAAATGTAATGGGGCAGCCAACCTTTATTAAGAATGTATGAAGCTACAATGGACTCACCATGGGGGAAGAGGCTCTCACCACTCTTCCCAGCGCCTCCCACTACCCTGCTCCATGGAAGATCCCTGAGCCAAAGAAAGAGGAGGAAAACTAGTCCCCTCAATTTTTTTTTTTTTTTATAAACATCTTGGCCATCCACCTCATTACCTTGTTAGTGGATTCGGCTTGTACATTTCCTTGTGGATAATAAGAGGAACTCTTTACATGCTTGATGTTCAACAATGTAATGAGCTTAGAGATTACCTCATTAATGAGAGGACTCCCTCTATCCATCAAAATCTTCAAAGGAACTCCATATCTCGAGCATTTAGATGTTTCATTAGCATCCGCTTTCACTAAAGGGATAGCTTCTATCCATTTTGTAAATAAATCCATTGCAAGCAAAACGTGTTCATGCTGGATTTAGAAGGTGATCTCACATGCCCTTCAACTCCTTTCGCGAAGACAGAATCTTGAATATGAGCATTATCATCTGTCTCCATTGCACACTCCAGAATAGGCTCCAAATTTGAATGCACCACTTTTAGTTCTTCCTTTTTAAGTTCTGCATTGGTTGTCTCCCCAAAATCTTTACCAAATCTGGTGCAGAGGCTAGAAAAAGATTCCAAATGTCCTTTAATTCCTTCCTTCCATTACAGAATCCTGAATTTGATCATTTCCATCTGACTCCATTACACATTCCAAAATAGAACCTATGTTTGGAATGCACCACTGCTATTAATTCCTGCTTTTTAATTTCTATATTGGATGGCTCCCTCAAATCTTCATCAAGTCTAAGACAGGAGCTAGAAGGAGATTCTAATTGCCCTTCAATACTTTTTTAAACCCCCACAGATTTATTGCTAGAACTTTGTGTAACATTAACATCATCATCAATCTCCATGTCCTCTTTGGTATCCGAATCTGCAATAGGAGGTGCAACCGGATGATTTAAACTGAAGCGCAATAGGTTGTAACTTCTTCGGGCATTCCATGCATTTGAATATGCACCCACAGTTCCAGTTTGCTGAATCTCCTTAGATTTCATTCTCATAAGCTCCTCCTGGCAAATCACAAGTGAAAAATAGCATTTAAGCAACACGAAAAAAAAAATTATCATACAATAAGTCGATAATTACTGATCTTCAACTGTCGTCTAAGCAAATTGGCATCAGTTGTAGTCTCTTCATTAATAACTGCTTTGTTGCGTATGGCCTTTTCTCTCTGTGCAAATCTTAATGTGCTTTGAGTCTCGCTTTTGCAACTATTTAAAGCATAAAAATTCTATCATATTGTGACTAACGCGGTAGATTGGTGATTTTACAGATTATTCAATCGTCAAATTGCACCCGTTGGCAGGAGACACAACACAAATCATTGCTAATTTAGCATTGCCACCAAACGATTCTTGCAGTAAAAATGTAAGACGAGAATCAGGATATGGTATATGCCTCCGTGTTCCTGTTTGTGCACCTTCTGCCAGAATGTTGATCAGATTCCTGTACCTCAAAAATGTATTACTATAATGTTTTCAATATTAACTTAATATTTAAGCATAAAAGCATGAAGAACGTTACCCCAGTTGTGAGAGCGAACGGTTTATGCTTCCAGCTTCCTTAAGGCGTTCTCCAGCAGCTGCAGTTTGTTTTTGTCGCTCGGA
>JAANSK020285624.1:0-10759 GCA_011763485.2 Isoetes engelmannii | reverse complement strand
GAGCATGGGGCCCTGGGGAATGCATGGCTTCTGGCACCGCGGATGTGGAAGGCCTCAATCCGCCCTCACCCTGGGCTGCCTGGCCCGATGCTGCTGGGACATTGTGTTCCTGTGATGCTGCTGCCCCTGGGAACGCTGCCTCTGCAACTGTGTGGCGCGGAGGCACATACACCTTCATCTTCCCATTAACCAGACCAGCCCATCCTCCAGCTTGTCGAACCTGTCTGATCTTAAGTTGTCCTCACACAAATTTCTTCTTTCTGATCTGATATGATGGTGCCAAATATGTGGTAAATTTGTTGTTTTTGAGAAATACGAGAGTATGTGACAAGCCATATGCAATTTCATTGATAGATCTGCTAGGCTTTATATAATGGACAAAATGTTGATCCATTTTATCCTTCAATCTCAATGTTGAGTAGATTTTTTACACCAACAATGTTCTATCTCTGTATCCCGCAACGAACAAACCAAATGTAATTGATTGGTTCAGACAATCCTTTAATGAAGGCTTTATATGAAATATACTCATCCACTTTATCCCCCAAGTTGGATAGAGATAATTTTTTACACCCAATCAGAGAATTTCCTAAAGTTTTCTTTCATATGCAGTCAATATTTATAGTTCCCAATTGAAAATTAGTATTTATACTAGAAATTTTTCTACAATATGCTAGCTCAACCAAAAAACTTCTAATTTCAACCAGAATAAACCTTCCTTACCATAGAATTTGCCAAACACTGATGTGGTGGAATGGGTTATTTTTTTCAAATTGGTACCTTGCATGACTGGAAGTTCAAGACTTGCTTTAAACACATTGAATGAGATGGATCATGCACATAATATCTACAGCCATGGAAATAAGCAACATCATATCAACTTGCCTATAATTGTGCATGGAAGCGTGTGCATAAGGTGCAAAGTACTATAGAATGCCCCACCCTAATTACACCCTTCCAAACGCAAGGGTTGCAATCAAGCCTTACCATAGCTCCTTACAATGGGTTAGGACCCTCTCCTATAAAAGGTTGGCAAGCAAATGCAAACTTCTTTTCTTTTAAAGATAAGCGCATCCAAAACACTAGTTGATAAAAAAGTTGTTTCGTGGTTGAACAAACGACACCCGAAGCAGCATGTATTAGGTGTGTCATTAATCTTCTATTACTGTCTTGAAACTTCTTATGAGTTCTGGAATAGACATTATATACGCTTTAATATCAAAACTTTTCTCTGTACTCTCCAGTTCAGACAACTTAAATTCCATGGCATTGGCTATTGCTGTTGTAAAATTAGCCATATGTATTAATTCTTGAAGGCATTCTAGTGTTGCAGTCCAGACCTAAAAACAATTCCAGGAATTGGTTTGTGAGCTAAGCATTTACGCATTGACAAGTTTCAGGAATTAATGCAAAGTGACCTGCGCCACCTTGACATTGCTGGCAGCGTCAAGCAATCTTTCAATTACTTGTTCCTGAAAATAAAACTGAGTATTAGAAAAAAAAACCCAAGAATGTTTCCAGATCTGTAAGCAAGCAACTAGAAATATAAAAGCTTACCATTCGTAGCATCAAATCAGAATCATCCTTGTCAATCACCACATGATCTGGCTGTAATAAATTAGGACCGATACACTTGATGAATTTTTGCAAAGTTGAAATTACACCCAGCTACACTGACTTTGATAGTCGGTTCGCCTTTTATGACTGGTGATAATTATCTTTAACGTACTTAAAATAACATATACATTACATAGACATAAAAGAGGTCCTTGCTCTGGGCATTTCTCCAATTCGTTCGCTAGCTTTTCCTCTCCATTCATTCATCATTTTGTATTTCTATTCTGCCATGTTTTATTTGGGCTCATAGGATCAGAACCTGTAGCTTTCTTCAGCATTTGGCAGTAACCCTAGACAACAGTTGGGAAGTGACATCACAATCTACGTTGTTGCCCTTGCTATGTCTTTCTCAGTTATCTTAATTAAAAAAAATAAGAACAATAGGGATAAAAAGTTCATTGCAATCAAGACGAACCTTGCCATGTACCAATGCTTAACTACAATATCTTCACATTCCTTGAGGTTGGATGGAACATGAGAACTCTTACTGGCCTCACATGGTGTGCAAGTTCATGCTACTTTGAATGCAACCATACAAGTTCATAAATACAAGCCCTACAACTACATGTGTTGTAGAAACAAGATAGTCCTTCAATACAAACCATATGCATTGCATGCAACATAGATTGTTGTTTTGGTCATCATCCTTAGTGAAAAAAACTGCAGTCTTCTCTGCTTGCTCAATCTGTATGCAATTTGAGCTACCACTTACTTTAGTTTCTGAGCAAGCATAGTCATTTGAAACATGGCAATGCAATGAATTTTAATACATGGATAGAAAAAAAAGAAGATAAAAATGCAGCATGCGTTTGAAACATTCACTGTAACATTCACTATGTAAGTTAAGTTAGCTGCTGCCACATCATCACCAACGTGCCTTAGAATCCTACCCTGCCACATCTTGCATATGATTTTATGATGATCCAAATCTATCTAACATGAAACTATCTGAAAATTATGTCATGTTAGAAACATCAAAAATGGGTTGAACGAGCTATAACATAAGGCATGGTAGTATACCATTCACGAACTATACACAAAGCACTAAAAAATTGTGTCATTCACACTTTTCTTACAAACCAAGTAAGTGAATTGCATTCAAGGCCATGGATAAGTTTGTCCTGGCCTGACCTTGTCATCGCCTAGCATTTAACAAGGAAAAAATTGAGTGTTCTTGCCTTTATTTAGTAAAAGTTGGAATTTAGACTCCTGTGTGGCAGCAAATCATGCAGAAAGTAATGCTCCTTTGATATTCCAAAGATATCACCTAACATGATAATTCTTCTTTGGCATGCAAGAAGTCAGAAGCTAACAACAAATAACCTAGTTTCAAGTGGTAACTAAAATAAAAGCATCATTATTCCTTATATCTTTTTTTTGCAATGCTACTGTGGGCTAAGCATCATGGTTGCATTAAACGCACATTCAGGTCAGAGTTATCCAGGCCAGAGAATAACAGAAACAATGTGGATGTCTATCACTATCAACCTCTGAATTCAAGCTTTTACAAAAAAAAATGGTACTGCATGGTAGATTATTCAGGATACTCGCTAATCCTCTAGCTCGAAAGGATAAGGTTTCTTGGAATTATCAAAAGGATTTTGCTATAAATGTCAGATTTGACATATTCCTTACAAACAATGCCATTTTAAGATTAATCCAGCTTGTGCAACTAAGCTAAGAAACAGTTAGAAGGAAGGAAGTATATTTTAACACAATGAGGCATCAGAGATCACCTTGTCATGTTGACAGTGTGGAAATTGACACAAATAGGATAAGGTGCTCAAGAAATCTTGTTGTATTCCACGTATGTCAAGCTCCAGGGTTATATGCTCAGGTGCCATCCATTCAATGCTCCAAGGATTATTGCTTCTATTGGCATATGTGCATCCTCAAGATGGGGTGTTTAATCAGCAAAATCAAAGAAATACTCAATAATTGGCAATTAGAAACCTTATCATAACTCAATTGTGATGCCTTTTGAAATGGCCACCTTTTGTTCGTGTTCATGTCCACGGACACAACGATCCGCTTGAATTAATGGCAGGATTGTACATCCGCTTGAATTACCTAGAAATTGATAGCAAGACAGGTTGCAACAATAGACGCATTTGTATCAAATGCCATCGGAGATCACTTTATGCATGTGCTTGCTTCCAATGGTGCCAATTGAAGGTTGCTGAAACATAAAGCTGGAATGAAGCAATTAAGCACACATATGCACAAGCTCAATTTCAATATCTCATAAGGAGAACAATCCAGGAAATAAAGAAAGCCACAAAAAAAAAATTTGAGCTGTGAATATGCTCAAATGCAACACAAATCATAAAGGAATCTTCTTCCAAAGAAGCTCCTCCAAGGTCTTGATATTTAGAAGCCCTAATGATGAGCAAAACATGTAAATTGTAGTGGAATTATGATCCACAAAACAAACGAACTCAAATGCATTCAAAGGCACCATAAACACTGCAAGCAGAATTGAAAGCAACCTCGAAGGCAACTAATTTATCTAGTACGTTTCCACACTGGTCGACAAATACGCTAGTTTGCCACGGGGTTTTCAGGACAAAAGGAGCTTCAAAGGTTAAATAGACCTAGGCTAAAAAAGAATTTAAAATGGCTCTTAAAAATAACGCATAGTATTTTTTAGAAAAGGGAAAGGGGGTGGGGCAACTCTCAACCGTCGGATTGTTTTGGTTTTGCTTAGCGTCGTTGGATCTATCAAGGACAAGTGAACGGTCAGATGCCGCCCTAACGTCCTACCACGACGACAAATGAGATATAAGACACCTGTTAACTCCTATAACGCACAAAAAACTTTCACCTCGGCCATCAGATTAGTGAAAATACCAAATCCCATTCATCCTTTTAGAATATGCAATCACCCCACCAAGTAGATTTTTTATCTTTGGGAAACCCAAAAACAAAAATGAAAAAAAAAGAGGGACAATTTTGATCGCCCTTTCCATCTTGTAGGGGCATGTATATGGATCCCCCGTTCCAATGTGACTGGTGACCCGCTCCCGGCTCTGCTGGTCGCCTTGCCCCACCGGTCCACACTGAAATGGGGTCCCATGTACATACCCCATACAACTTTCATTTTAGGACGATATTAAGACCTATAGAATATATAATCCAAAAACCACACATCGGTAACTAAGCTTGATTTACCAACATATGCTCGCACCTCTTTGCTTACTATCTTGGGCAAATCTGTCCAAAGAAATGGAAGAAACTCTTTTGCAGCTACAAAGAATGGCCGGAGTACCAAGACTTGGGATGCTTCTGAAAGACTCCAAAAATTCAAATGCGCCCATGTGATCTTAGGCTCCGGTATGGCCAACTTGGGGTTCCCCCATGCTCCAACTTGGGTTCCCATGCTTCGGTATCGCCAATTGGGGTACATTTGGCACGTCGGAATTTGCAGCTGGGGGTCCCGACATGCGATATCCCTAGTGGCCAGTCTTCCTAGTGGCAAAAATATTTTGACCCTGGCATCTTACTGCCGTCCGTTGCAGTACCAAATCCGGCGCCCCACGCATCTTCATTTTCAGCATCTGTAGGATTCGAAGCATTCCTGGCGGTTGAAACTCAGGGTTTGCTTAATCGCCCGCATTCTAACATGATTAGGTCTGCTCATGAGCTGATAATTTATTACAAAATGAACCTCGGGCTAGACTTTGCAAAAGGAAAAAAGCATTATACAGATATCAACCGGTTCAAATGTGCATCCCTATGTTGTAGCTGAGAGGTGCAAGAATAGCCGAATGCAATTCTCCACATAACAGAATTTGTTCTTGCCTCGAAGCTTTATGAAAACTCAAACTATAAAAGCAGGCCTTTGATTCCTATGCCCAGATTTAGATACAGAACGAGGGGTCACGAAAGACGTGCAGATTTTGATAGAGAAGACGTAGATATTTGCAAGTTAGCTGCAACATATAGCGATGCTAGAAACCTCACACACCCCACACATCGCAGATCCTAATCCATGACTTTGTGCTTAAAAGCAGAGCAATATCTATGCGACCAACATCTTGAAATCTTGATGTTGCTCTTCCTATATTGAAGCTGAAATTGTTGAAAAATGGGAGAAGACCAATATGAAATTGTACTAAGCTTTGAACGAAAACTGGAAGATTATTATAGACAAATAACAGACCATCACAGATCAGAAACTTGTCTTGCGTTTAGGCCAAAGGAAGAAGAGACATAATCTCCAAAATCTGATGCAAATCCCCATAACATGCATAAGAACCCTCGAATGGATGTGCTTTGTACACTGCAAGAATTTCTTTGTTACACAATTGCAGGTTGTTACACTATTGACTAGTTTGCTACGCATTGAAGTTCATGATGTTTCTGTTGTCCAAAAAAAAAAATTAGATAGTGAGCTGCTCCAACACACAGATATTTTTTTAGATAGTAAGCTGTAGCCTCAACATCTCCAACATTGTTGTAATAGATATCTTTAGGTCCACTGAAGTCTGAACTGTATTTAAAAATAATATTAAGCACTAACTAATTTCGGATTCTAGGCCGGTGGCTAATACTTTGCTCAAACGATAGAGAATGGAAGCCAGCTTCATTAATTGGTGCAGGCAATCAGCAGCTTCCAACCAGTTTATGCTTCAGTATGGGTAATGGTCGAGTGTCAAGGGCACATTTTTTGTCAGGGGGCTAGTGATTGTAATTTTTACATTAGCCATGCTGCTTTTTGTTGAAAAATTGAACATTTCATAAGAATCAATATAGTTACATAATACAAGACGTAAATATATGTGCACCTCTGTGCACACCCTTATTTCCTATACCTGAGGACAAATTGTTTTGTCCCACTGTGACTGACATGTGTCCATCTAGGATGACTGAAATCCAGGAGTACATGGCGAAGTATTTGCAGAACTCTCGTGTCCACTCTCATCCACCTCCTCCTCCCCTTCTCTGTTAGACATGTCGGCGTAAACGAAGATGCTCTATATTGTTACCATATGCAACCTATGCAACTCCCTTTTTCTCTTCCACAAAAAAATCATGATAACTGTAGAAAAACAACATGAAAGGTTAATGTGATTGAGACTCGAGCAGAATATTTGTAGCCATTGTCAAGTCATTCCTTGCCCTGGCCAATGCTTGAAGGGCCATATTTCTGTCAAAACCCATGGACACAAGAGTTGCAACTGATTCCTCGGGAGGAGAAAGGGCTGCAGCTACAGAAGGTGGAGATGCAACAAAGCGCCCCTATATAAGAACATCACACAATTACTTCAACCTCTGGAATCCACACTTCCTACTTTTCTAGCTCATAATAATTTAAAGCTCTAAGAAAGGTGTAAAGAAGCTTTGACTGACCTCCGGTTGGCGACCTCCAGTAGTTGCAGGTGCCCTTGGACCATTCGCTCTTGCAGTCGTCCCAGAACCACCAGAAAGAAAAGGCCCAAAAATGCGGGACACCAACGAGGTCACAGCGTCAGGAAACTGCAAGAGAGACATGTCATGCTGTAATTACAACGTACTAGAAATGTAGCAGCCTTGGAAAAAAAAGGGTATAAACCCTTCTTGCTGATGCAGAAAAATATACTCATCATTCCTCATACATAAGACACCTAAGTATTTGTGGTCTCTCCCATGCCATAGGTTACTAGGTCTTCATATTATTGCATGGTACGACGGTCTAATCTAAAGGACGTTGGTTACAAACTTTGTATGGAGCATAAACTGATACATTGCATTATTTAAAGCAGCACATCCCACACCACCACGAGGAGATGGAAGATGCACTATGAGAAAAACAAGGAATAAAGGTGGGTATCCTATCTGCACCTGACACAGGAATAAAGACCATAGACAAGTAATAGGAAATAACACTAACAATCACAAAGATCTCTCAAAGCACATCCATGCTTCTTTTACTCTATCAAGAAAATCGGCACTTCAAAGGCCTCTGTTGGAGCTTATAGCCAAGCAACATTGCAAGTAATAGCAATAACACTAACAATCTCAAAGATCTTTGAGCAAATCCATGCTCCTTTTACTCCATCAAGAAAAGGCTTATAGCCAAGCAACGTTGTGCTAAATGCATGTTTAATAAGTGTTCTATAGTTACCTTCAGCCTTCGCAGACCAAAAATATTGGATCTGTATGTAAATCCAGCTAGAATGCCACAGAGTCCAGGAATAAGTGATTGCTTCCATGAAGCTAACAGCAGCTGAAGTTGCAAATACAAAGAGATTTAAGTAAGATGCTGCCACCATAAACTCAAGCATCAATGGAATAGTAAAACCTGAAGACCAGCCAAGTATATAATTGATTTGTCTGAAAATTGGATGCCAAAGATCCGAAATCTTGTTGAGACAGGTATGTCGAAAAAAAAGGGAACAAATGAAGCAAATATAAAACCATATGGACCAGGTGATAGGGTGAGCCCTGATGCTGTGGGATCTGCAAGAAAGTAAGACACAGGTGATGTTTCAAGAGTACAGAAGAGTAAGAAGTGCACAGAACAGTACAGAAGAATACTAATTTTTTCTGTTCATATTAAGGATAAGATCATAAACCTTGCAATGCTGTCAACATTCCAATTTCCAAAATAGCCGAGATTGTTGTTGATATAAATGCAAAGACCTGCATATCAGAGAAACATGTTTAGCTAATTAAAAGCTAATGTCGGCTTATCATGCTCCAACTCAAAACAGACTGAAAACAAATTTCCTTACCGCATATTTATTAGATCCAATTTGTCGCTCGAACACACGGAAAAAATAGATAAGCGATATTCCAAAAACCAATTCAGATGTTGTGGAAAATATGCATGTCGATGGCAAAAGTCTCCAGAGTTGAAATTTCCTAACTATTGACTGCAGATCAAGAGATACTAACGTCAATCAAAGCAAACCATGCACATTATCTGAATTATGTACTCGAATCAGAAAAATTGGAAAAGGACACGTCCAAATTATAAAACATGCATCCATGAAACTAAATTAAAGCACCTTGAGAAAATAACAAATATTCAAAACTGCCGGACACTGTAGACCATCAAATCAAAGGCAAACTGCAAATTTCTCACCTGATAAGACAGACCAAATGTCTTGAAGCTACCCCTAGCAGTACCCACCAACAAGGATGCGGCTCCACATACCAAAACTATCCCTTTTGTCACAGGTGCATTCTCTGCAGGCCGATCAACAGAACAATAAGACCCACCAAACTGAAGTCCCGAATAGTAGGGAAGAAATGTACTGCTCAACAAACAACACAAAACTTACGAAAGCCAGACGGTCCAGCGTTCATATTGAGCCAAAGCAGCTGCTTCCGTTCACAAAGGAGGCCGCCTTCAGAGACGAGATGCGTAGGAAAGAGAATGTTTTTGGTAAGAGAAACAGAGAAGATATAACGTGGCATCTTACGTTGCCGATATCTCCACGTCAGACCGTTGCCTTTTTCCTTTTCCTTTGTGAAAAAGGGCAAATGGCAATAAGTTGTTTTCTTGTGGAAGGTTATTCCCATAGCGTGGGTTCGCATGTTTTCGCGCATATAAGAGGCGTAAGGCATAACTTAGATCCAAAGTTACCCGGAATAGGAACTTTTTGGGAACTTGGACTCAAAATTCGGAACGGAAACGGATGGGAATGGAATATTCGAGCATATTCGACAAATATTTCAGTATACTCGAGGGATATTCGACGAATATTCTTTTTTCTAACGGGAACTAAAGTGGGAACTCGGGAACTCTGGACCCTCGGGAATTAATTTTGGAACGGGAACCAAGTTCGAAACTTCGTTCCCGGTAACCATGCTTAGATCTGCACATACCCATTCAGATATTCAAGGATACTAGAAAAAATTAGCCTTACAAGAAATTTATCGCGGCGTGCCCGCAAATATTTCTTTATTTTTCATTATACAATTAGTGAGTCGAAACATATACTATTGAAGACTAAACATCTAAACATTATACTCCTTCACTTTCATTGTCTAACTTTGATATAGTAAATTAAACATGCCAATACCTAAGTAAATAATTTAATTCACATCCTACTAACTGACAGCGCATGCTCTATCTGTGACTTTTGAACACATTGTTACATTCATAGTTTAGATGCTTAAAAAGGTATTACCAAATACCTAGAAACTATGCACAGTACATGGATCACACTAAATTCAAAAGGTCGTAGGTGCAACCACAACAAAATAGGGACGAAGTGACAATGTAGCGAATAGGAGATATGCTATGAATTGACAACATAGCCAATGACAACATAGCCAATAAGAGTCATGGTGCCTACTTGGTTTCTTCCTTGAGGAAGAGAAGGCAATCCATTTCTAAATCTTAGATCTTCATAAGACGATGGCACTGTCACTCACTGGCAAGTTTTAAATATTGAGCACTATTCCATCTACTTATCTGGTGCAACTGCACAAACATTTTCTCCACTAATGTACATCACTTGCATTCTCTTTAAATCACAACCCTTTTCTATAGCCTCTACCACCTTTTCATAAGATAACAAAAAAGAAAACAATAATGGAACTAGCGATTTGTCATAGTATATCTATTTCAAGGCTTGCAATCTCAATTTCTACAAAAATCAGGAACGTTAACTTGGATGGTAGCTTGAAGTTGTTCTTTAGCTTGACATTAACTTTTCAAGGGGGAACAAAGAGGAACCCGGAGATGTCAACGTGGTAGCACTTTCCATATTCCTCGATGGATGTAGGACATTCAAAAAACATATATCATATATGGCATGTCCTAAAACAATAGCAACCTAGCGTGTGCAGACAATCTATCAAACATGTGGCAACCATCATCTACAATTGCAATACATGTCAATGACTATAGTACCCACAATAATATCTAAACCAAATTGAGCCTTCATCATAACAGCGTTGAACCTTCAATGGAACCTAATTAAATGCATTTATTCAAAAAGTTATATGAGGGTCATGTGATCAGGTTTTACATACTCTTAGTTCCAAAAAAAAGTTCACACCTTCTTTACTAAAAAAGATCCTGATCATATGTAGACAATTTGTTGAATACATGAGACGTGTTGTCCATGCTGCCCACATTTTAAGTCCATACCAGTAAGCATTTTGCACAAAGGCATCTAAGAATATGAACATGAGGCATTCGAAC
>JAANSK020285613.1:0-10762 GCA_011763485.2 Isoetes engelmannii | reverse complement strand
ATGACCGCGCAGTAACAATGTAGAAGATCCTACCCCTTATAGGAAAATTAGATTTTTGTTGTAGTGAGTCTTTCTCCCCAATCTGAAACGGAATTGGATGGGATCAGTTCAGGGGCAGTCTGAATTGGCTAGAGCAGAGGCGCAGCTAGGAGCGAGGGAGGAATCAATACGAGCGCCTCCCCGATAGAAGAGATCTAATCTTGGCAAAAAAAACTCCAAAACTGCGCAGTAACCCTTTAACTGCTCAGTTAATGGCGAGACCCCGGAGGAGGGGATCCTATTGACGGCGGGATCTCGGAGGAAGGAACCCCCCCCCCCCCCCCACCCTCCCCAACCCCTGTCAAACCAGGGTAAAAGTATCCCACGCCGCAAAGTATCCCTAACATAGTATCACGAAAACCGACGGCTATTAATACACCTACTAACTCATATAATGCATAGAAAACTTTCACTTCGGCCATCGAATAAGAGAAAATACCCAATCCCATCCATGCAATTAGAATATACCAATAATATACAATCATTCCACCTAACGGTTTGCACTTCGAACAACCCAAAAAACATAGGCATTGAAATTTGACCCCATAGTTACGAAACATGGCCGCGTTGGCCGAACTACCATGGATTTAAAAGACAAACCGTGTTCAATACGGCAACGACAGTGGTAAAAAGGGTGTTATCAAACACAGTTGTAGTGTCGCTGTGGTCAAGTGAAAATTGCTCAAAAATGTTCGTGTTTCAAAAACATTTGTTGACTGTAACAAAACCATTGTATCGATGGATTTTGCAGAGCCACTTAAAGAACCTTGAGAAGTCTGGAACGCCGATTTGCAAAGCATGAGATTTGTCGATTTGCAGAGTCGATTTTTTGCTTAAGAAGCTTGAGCCGTAGGGCATTTGTTGCAGCGACACCTTTCCACAACAGGGATAATAGTCTTGTTTCGTACGTATGAGATGATAGGGGTTTCAAGCACAACATTTCTAATATGGGCAGCCATCAAAATCTGTGTCACAAGGATGAAGAGGTCGTTGCAAGTTCTAGCATAGTACAGTTATCATACTCTTTCCAGCATAGGTTTATTTTTATTTTTTTGAAGAATCAATTATGTTATCTGAAATAAGAAGTTACACGTAGGAGATAAATTCAGTCTTTCTAACCATATATAATTCTGTTTCAATTTTTTTTTCTTTCTGGTTCTACGCCGCAATCCAAATTGGGCTTCACATGTCACGTGGGCGACCAGACCCTATGTGGCCGATTTCCCCTGCGCTATTCTTGCCGCCTCTGTCTTGCCTTGCGCTCCAAGAATGTTGGAGAATGTGGCTAAATGTTCTCCTAAGTTAAAAGTTAGGGGGGAAAGGGCCTTAATGTGTGTCTAGGTTTCTTTGTAATTTTTAAAGACAACTTTCCAGGTTGTGTAACTGACGTTCACAAATAAAGCAGGCGTGTCCCTTTCTAGATCCTCATAAAACCTACCTGATGTGCAAGTGCATGTTGTTCAGCTGCACTACCTGCCACTGCTACTTTTTTAATTCATGACAAACATTGACTTGGGTGAAAATAGTTTTACACTTATTTTGGTGATTCCATCACGGTGACTACCTTCCCCCGGAATCACCAAGCCCCCGCGAACGGGATCCATTTCGGAGACCCCCTTACAGGTACCTGACACTATTAGATGGTCCAAAAGATCCCTTTCAGCAGAATCACTATCGATGAATACTTCCCGAAGGACTTACCTCTTGAAATATCCCATCGGACGAAATCACCATCCGAAGTATCCCACCAGTCACCATCCGAAATATCCCACCGGACAGAATCACCATTGGTCAAAAAAATCCCTTCCGGTGGAATCACAAATATATTATTTCACCGAATGGAATCGCCATCCAAAATATATGTCGTAGAATATCCCATGTAAAAATCTAAAATTCTAATACCGGAGGTGCTTCTCTGTGGCTTCCCATGTTCTTATTCTTAGGGAGGTATGGTCAAGCTTCGGCTATGGCTTCTAGCTTTCTTTTTAATGTTGGACCGTCGAATGAACTAAAGAATGCAGGAATTGTGGCGGATATAGTAGTTTTTTGGGTGGCAAATTCAACCTTCTGATAGAGATTCTTGAGCTATCTACATAGCACAATGTAGCAGTTGTTTTGGAGCGGGATTCAGGCCAAGATTGTGAGATCAGGATGAAAGTAGGTTCGAGCTTTTAGGATTGTGCCCCTTTAGTTCTTTTTTTACAGAAGAATGGACTAAAATTTTTACAGATTGCCCAACACAATGGTGCCACATAAAAATACAGAGTTAATTAACGGCCTTCTGCTCCACCACCTGAGTTCACAGAGCCTTTTGCTCCACCGACTGAGATCCGCCTTGCCTGATTGAAATAAAACTTAAGACTCCGCAAGCCCGGAGATTTGAACCCCTGCCGAAAAGACAGCACCATGGACGCTTAACCACCAAAAAAAAAAAAAAAAAAAAAAAAAAAAAAATTGCCAGAATAGATGATTTCTGGTGTCCTCAGCTTCACAGAGCCTTCATAAGAGGCACAGAACTGAAGAAGAATGAAGAAAACTACAGGGATGAGAATGAGGGGCTCGAGAGAGAAGGTATGGACGAACTTAACATATCTAACTGATACTGAAGCCGTAAAGTCGACCGTGAAGGCCATAGGGGTGGCTTAGATGAAGAAGACGAGTCCGAGGACAAGCAGGGGGGTCTTGGTAATTAGCTGCAAATTTTGATGTATCAAAGACGTGTTTCTGGATTAAAAGGAAAAGCTTACACATGCCGAATGATAGTGTCCTTAAAATCAAAGTCATAGCAACGGATTTTGAGGATAAAATACATGTTTTGGATTAAAAAAAAAAGCTTAAACACGCCCGAACTAGTTTGTTTAAGATTAAAAACACATGTCGACGTATTTTGAAGGAGTAAAGACCTATTTTTGGATCAAAAAGAGAGATGAAACATGCCGGAGACAACTTCTGTAAGATCACAGGCTTACAACGATGGGTTGAAGGAAAGAAGTTGTGAAATAGCTTGTTGAGGCACAACTTTTGGCCTAAAAAAATGGTCGCAATGCAAGCCAATAGGAAGGTGCAGTAGGGGGGTATGGTTGGTTTTAGAATCGACAGTCATTTTGGAAACCTCCATACCTACCCAATTGATCAGGCAAAAAAAAAAAAAAAAAAAAAAAAGCAACAGGATTAAACAATGCAAAAAACAAAAAAATAGGATTAAACAATGCTACAACGACCTATTCCCCCAGCATCTTCAAGCTTTTGCTTGTATGAACTCAGAGGTCCGCCTCCAGGGCATCCGACTCCACGGCATCTCCTCTGGCATCCAGTCGAGGTCCGCCATAGCCCACAAAACTGGAATGTAATCGTAGGCCATGATTGTCAATTTTTTAATTTACTGGGATATTATCAGAATATGCTGGATGATGATTCTATCCGGCGGGATATTTTGGAAAGTGATTCCTTTGGAAGGTATTTTTTGCTTGTGATTCTTCGGACGGTGATTCCGTCGGACGGGATAGTCATATTCCATCGGGCAGAATATTTCGAACGGCGATTCCATCTGGTGAAATATTTTAGGGAGGTGATTCCGTTGGGAAGTATTCACTGGTTGTGATTTCCTCGGAAGGAATATTGGATGGCCTGACAGTGTCAGCCCGAAACAGGGTCTGGAGAACGGAACCCGTTCGGGAGAGGGTTGGTGATTCTGCGGGAGGGATTCGCGAAGGAATCACCAAAACAATGGTAAAACTGTTCTCACCCCATTGGCTTACTCAAATATTTGGCTTGAAGGGTGTTCCGCGTTAATTATTGGTTTTGCAAGTTATTCATTGACAATGACCACTCTTTTTGGGTCCTATGGTCTAGTTAAAAAGATGAAATGCATCTCATGGAAACAATATGATTACCTGTCCCCATTGATTCTCTTTTGGACCCTGTCGTAAATGCCAAAGCATTTCTTCTTAGTTGTTGTTTTATTCTCTCATGCAATGTTGGCCCTTAGATGAAGGATTATGGTGGACAACATATTAACCATCAAAAAGCAAACAAAGAAAAGGCATTTGGGGAATTGAATCAAGATGAAAACCTATGCAAGCACACATACTCATAATGTATAACAAGAAATTTATCGTGGCAGGCAAGGCCCCCGCGAATATTTCTTTGGTTCCAAACCTATGAAGTTGGACCCACTATTAATGTCCAACCTGTTAATACAATGCGCGCTTAGTAATGGATTTATGTTCGTTTGCAATGATGCGAGACACACTTGGTGTTAAAGATAACCTTCATCTCCTATGAAAGTGGAGAATAGGGCATTGCATGCCTTTATATTGCATGCTATTATAAACTTGCAAAGCTAGCACATTTTTGTCATACAAGTAACAAACCATCAATATGCACCAAGACACTGTATCTCTAATTAAGAGACACCAAACATGATACTTTGGATCCCTTTTTTCAATCTGTCCACCTCACTATAACCTCTTCTCTAGATTCCTCCCTCCAGATTTAAGCATGAATCTTCATTGGTAAAATCTAGACAATTTTTTCCAATGGGCCAATTGTCATCCAATGTAGTATCAGTAATCTGAGACTCCTCTTGAACCTTTATTTTTTTAGTTTTTGCTATACCAAGTAAAGGAATGACTAGTGGACTCTCCCTTGCAGATATTTATGTTAGCTCTTTCTGATATGACAATTGTGTTGTCATTTGCAACCTGCTCCTTGAAAAGCTGGACCGCATTAAGTGCCCACGTTTTCCTTGAACCCTACATTCTGATACACTAAATTCATGGTCCTATAAAAATAGCTATGCTTTGCACTATAGAAGGCAAGATCACACCTGAAATTGTCCATATGTTGCCAAAGATAGGAAAAAAAAAAAAAAAGGGGGAAAAAAACTTGGACTTGGTGGATGAATATACAAAAACAATAAGTTCATACATTTGAAATATTTTCTAAGCATTTTGGAAACCTCTATGATATTACAATTCAAGATTTTGAAGAAGTATATGTCCCCTTAGCAGCCCTTTCCAATGTCCTGTTACAAACCATATAGTGAGCATTGGACATGATGTGCTTGAACACAAAGTATATTACCATGTATATTATTGGATGTGCATTGGTTATGTTCAATGCATTTTAACGTGAACATAGTAAAATACCTTAACACACCCCCCTCAAGTTTATAGTGATCCAACGCTTGAAATCAATCTCGAAAAGTGATTTACTGAAGCTATAACATACTGCTACTAGGGTGTTATGAAATCTAATGGAGCCATAACACACTGCTACTTCATAACACCCTAGGGTGTTATGGAATGGACGATCTAGATTGATTTTAATCGTGAACGAACGGCCCAAAACTGGCCAAAACTCTCGGGGCAGTGTAGGGCGATAACGCCCTGACCCTCGGGTGTTACCTCAAAAAAAATTCGGACCATCAAAATGGCACGCTGCACACCCTCGCCATTTTGATGGTACTCAATTTTTTTTGTTCAGTAACACCCTCGGGCCAGGGCGTTATCTACTCCTTAACTCGCCCCAATTTTGTTACAGTGCAAGAGTCTCTGTACAGTCTGTACAAAATAAACCGCCCTTTCCGATCCACATACTGCAGAGATCTGCATGTGATTTAGAAGCTGCTGTGAAAATTACGATCTCGTATAATACAGACATCCGTTTTAGAAATTGGCTAACTCCAGGCCTTACTCTCGTCAATTGCTTATTGAAGTAGAGCAGCGTTTGATCCATGTCTAGAACTAATGTGGGCTTCAATTCGTGTTCTGGAAGCTTGGGCAGCAGTAGATTGCGCCTTCTTCTCATCTTTTCCATCGCCATTTTTGCTCCTACCCTTTTTTTTCTTCTGCCAAGCTTCAGCTTTTATGTAGGTATGGCGATTCTTCTTCAGCGTTAAGCATCCTAAAATTGGAAGTGGCAGTCATCCCTTTTTCGCCCTTTAAAGCACTAAGCTTAATCTTCGCTTCTTCTTCACAAACCTAAAATCTTATGCTTCGCAATTGCCTGCACTAAAATTTCAAACAAGGATATCGCACGTCATAATGAATGCTATGTAATGTTGATATTAAATAAAAGAAATATTCTATAGGATGTTTCAACGTATAATGTGGTAAGAGAATAGAGTGCACGCTCGAATTCTATAAGATACGGTTATCGGACTAGCTGAGTCTGATAACCAAAAATGCATGACCCAGGTTGTACTTCCGAGGCCAGATATTTGGCGTTGCACTCCAAGAAACCTCCAGATTTGCATCGGAACAACATGACAGAAATCCTCGCCGCCATAGCCAGATTGGGGTTTCTTTGAGCTCCTTCTATATACGTCCACATATCATGTTGTCCAGAGGAAAGGCTAAACATAGGGAACTGGCTCAGCGAATTTACTATGGATTAGAGTCCATTGAATGCTATGCAGACATTGATATTAAATTTTCCCTTGATATTGATTCTATCCTGGACCTTTCTAAACCTGAGGTGGATGTGCCTTTTACAACTGCCAAACATCATTTTCCAAATAGAGATACTGAAGCTAGAGGACTTGATGTGAAGTCATATCAACAGAGAGCTGAAGCTCTGGAGGGCTTGCTAGAACTATGGGCCCAGTTGTTATCTCAGCGACGGCTTGAAGAGCTATCTGTTGTCCTAAGGCCTTTTGGACATAGCAACGTATCTCCAAAAGAAACTGCTATTTGGCTAAGAAAAGGCCTCTGGTAGATGAAAACCATGCTCTTGAATCTGTATGTTGGATGTTCGATACATTGCCTTGCCTTAAAGGGCCTGTAAATTTCAAGGAGAGGTGTATTGGCTTAGAAAGGATAATAAACATAGCAAAGTGTCAGGGAAAAAACCCAGGTTTTGGAAAGTGGAGGTGCTTACACAGTTTTATTATGAATGTTCATTATATGTAAAAATGATGGCTTTTAGACTTTTTCTACATGTGATTGTTTTGCATGCATGGTGTTAGTGGAGGTGCTTACATAGTTTGATTATGAATGTTCATTATATATGTAAAAATGATGGCTTTTAGACTTTTTCTACATGCGATTCTTTTGCATGCATGGTGTTAGTTGTTCAATGAAAATGCTGGTTGTAGCTTGACACTGAGATTCACAAGCAGTTCATATAGCTTCATCTGTGGAATTTTTCTCTTCGGGGCTTACATAATGGCAAGAACTGTTTTCATTAAGGGTGCGAAGTAACATGATTAACAACGTTGATCATTGTAACATTGTTTAAAGAAGTTTTGTGGAGATGTCTCGAAATTTGAGGCCAAAGGCAATTATTCAAGATGCTTCTGCCAGGGATCAAAATTCAAGAAAATTTTGGTTATATATTGTAAACCGACTTACAAAATTTGGTTTATCAATGCAAACCATTTTAAAAATTTGGTTTTCAACTTCTTCTTCGACGAGCACTAGGCCATGTCAATACATCACCCCAGTTGATGTCTTTCCATAACGGGTACTCGATTCCAAGCAACATATGCGCATCCAAAGTATCCAAGCACAGTTGATTTCTCAAAGCTGTCTTCAGTATATTTTGCTTGAAAAATCCCCTTTCACATGCAGCACTACTAACTAGCATAAGCATGACAACTTACCATAACTTCATCATGTCTAGATATCTCTCATACCAAATGTTTTCATCCTCTTCTTTCAAAGAGTTGCAAAACTGCCATGCTTCATGAATGCTACATTTAGTACATGCAACTGACAAAGCCTCCATGAACATTTGAAGTTGATTCATGCACCCTTCACAACTAGCTACAGGACTTGCACCAACACAAAAAACATCAACTAACTTCATCAAACTTATTGTTATTATATAATATAAATAAAAATAAATATAAAATTTATATTAATCTTTTCTATTAAAAAAGGAACATTCGAAGAATATTCTTGTAAACCAATCTCCAAAAATTGGTTTACAAATGAAAACCTTATCTCATCATTTGGTTCTCAATGCAAACCAACGGTTAAACGTTGATAGTCTAAGCAAACCAATCAACCCAATTGGTTATCAATTTTGCTCCTTGGCTTCTGCCAAGAAAGTGACTAGGGCAATAGCTGGGTGGATTAGGTCTAGACCATACACATTTCACATTGACAACCAAGCCTTGTTTCCCGTTCCGTTTCTGTTTTCTAAAATTTAAAGACCCATTGCGTTTCCCATTGCCCCAAAAGATGGGTGGATCAGGTCTAGACCGTACACATTTCAGGACTAACATTGACAACCAAGCCTTGTTTTGACTGATCCTGTGTAAGGCCTCCTCATGGTCTTCCTCCTCTTTGGCTTCAGCTTTCTTGCATGTGGCCATTTGTCTTGTATCCTGCAGCCGTGGCCTTGTTCATCTATGGCCTTGTTCATCTACGGAGTTTATATATCAACCTTTGAAACCAATAATAATAGAATAGAATAGAATAACATTTTTGTCGTCCACGGAGGCCAATAATAGAATAGAATAGAGGGAAGTTAAAATAAGCAAATTCATAGCCTAAAAACAGAGGATGTCAAGAAAACTTTAGAGCATAATCTTTTATACCATTCATCCAAATAAGATAATTGAAAACAAAAAACATCTTAAACTATAGATCATTACTTCACCATCCACCAACCATGCTCGAGTATGGTGTCGCGAAGTAACTGCAGCATGTTTTAGTTTCTTTTTCAGCGCTGTTCATAGGGCTTCCTGTTTTGCTCCATCCAAATAACTATATAAGCCAAAAACAGGTGTCGACTTTATTTTCATGTGGCAACAAAGGAACTGCCAATCAGAATCTCCTGTCATTGGAACGGTTGCTCAAGTAAAATGCAACTTATTTATTAGGATTTCAGTACATATTGACGTCCTTTGTGGGAAAGCCTCACCTTTAAAAGAAATCCTCCATAACAAATGATAAGGAACAATTCGGAAAAGGTAGTGGAAAATGAATAATTAATTATTTGATGAGACACCATTATCACCCAATAAATATATCGAATGCAGTGGAGAACTAATAATTGCCCATGCTCTGGATCCGCTAATGAGAAAATGAGAAACAAAATTGTAGGCCTTCCTTAATCCTGTCTTGGGCCTGATGCCTCAAGTTCTTGCAATAGTTAACCTGCATAGCCCATATAATAACTTTACTGTCAAAAAACTCCAATATACAGATTGATCAAAATTTAGCGAAAACTACCTCTATGCGTAATATCCTGGTTGGAATAACAAGACCAGCTCCCACAGAACATCTAAGAGATGAAGCAAAATTGCTAATGTCAAAAGGCTTCCGCCCTTCTCCTGTTAAACCAACAAGATTCCCTGCACATATGAATGTGTGACCATGGATATCATGATCACGAAGGAATTGGAATGGTAAATCAAAAGATAAGTCTGCAAAAGCAGTGACCGCAAGATCCCCCCCCAGAGCATCTCTTCCAACACCAATAGTATCCTGTTGTTCCGAGTCAGCTGTCTGGCGCCTTGCATCACTAGGCCCCACACCTCTTGTGCGAAAGCCAAGTAGTGACGACGGCCCCCTGAGAACACCCACTAAAGAGGAATAACCTCCCATGAAAAAACGGTCACTTATAGGAGTTGGTATGTTTAAGAAATCCTTCCCCCATGGCAAAACTAAACCAGCTGAGACTCCAAAATTCAGTGCAGTCTTGTAAAAGCCAAGAGGTAATGCGAACCTCAAATCCAACTCCTGCAACAATAAGAAAAATTATCATCAGTGGACCGTGTCTTGTATTTATCAACCTTAGAGATTCTAAAACCTGTCATTGTGAGTTTCTTTATGATGCCACAACTTAAAGATATGAAAACTAATTAAGTTGACAAAATTATCTCATGATATAGAATCAAATAAGCAAAATGACATATAATTATACAGCACACTAAATACTTAGAGCAATCTAGGCTTTTAACAATAAACTTGATTACAGCTCCTTTGCCAACAGTGCTGATACCAGAGCCAGGGGCTACAATCTTGTACCTGTTGAGAATTAGAACACATCTTTTCTAGCAAAGTATACTCTATCTGTACTTGTCTCACCATTCTCAATATGACGAAACAGTCTACGACCATAGCAGAACCACAATCATGAGAGATCAGTTCAAAGGATCAAGAACAGTGGTGGAAATATCCCCAGTTGTTCATTTTTTATTTCTAAGACTTTAATCACTTCAACAATAAGGGTATCAACACCTGTTACAGAGCTATAGAAGTTTGATAAACCAGACTAGAGGTTTAATCAATTACTCCAATGCATGGTA
Source organism: Isoetes engelmannii (assembly GCA_011763485.2). NCBI lineage: Eukaryota > Viridiplantae > Streptophyta > Lycopodiopsida > Isoetales > Isoetaceae > Isoetes > Isoetes engelmannii. The sequence goes on along the minus strand of JAANSK020285613.1, from coordinate 459 downwards.
CATTTCCATGCCAACCACAAATTCCTACTAATATGATGCATTGGGTACAAACATAGCCATGGTTGTCTTGGGCATCGTCCTTAACCAACCTTATAATCATTCATTTTCTGGCCACTTCATCAACCACTTCCATCATTAAGGTTATAATGGATTTCGTGAGAAAAAACAATCTAATGCAGCAAATTTCAAATCTTTACTTCATTAAGAAATGAGCAGATGATGTGCAAAAATGATGAAATGAGCAGATGATGTGCAAAAACGATCTAATGCAGCATATCTGCAAAAGAAAGACTTTTCTGTTTCATCTCTGCATCGAGAAAACTAGTACACAACTTGCTTTGCATTTTGGAGGAACGTCTAGAGAAACTCCTTACCTGACGACCAAATCGAAGAAGCCTATCATCTGGTCCTAATCCAGCAAATTGTGTTGTTGATGAAAAAGCATATCCTTGAGTTGGC
>JAANSK020285602.1:0-10762 GCA_011763485.2 Isoetes engelmannii | reverse complement strand
GTCAATCTCACCTGAAACAAAGCCCTGACCCAATCCCAGGCAGCCTGCAAGTGAGGGCATAAAACCAGACAATGCTCCACAGTCTCACGACGAAGGCCACAACAAGGGCAGAGAGGGCTCACACCTAGCCTAAACCGACTCACAAGGGCATTGACCCTGATACAACGGTGCACCACCTGCCACAGAAGCACCCTAACCTTCGATGGGGGAAGTGAGCTCCATGTCCATGTCCAAACCGAGCGCCATCGAGAACCCGGAAGCTGCCACCTGGAAGCATGTCTCTTTTTGCCACCTGGATGGCTTTTTAATTAAGTTTTACATGGGATGCACAAATTGTAAACATAATATTTCAATTCATGGAATTCTTTATTTGTCTTCTGGAATAATTGTACAACAAAAATGACGATGAATAGCAGAGGCAACATAGTCAGACATAGCTATATTGGAGAGAAAGTGACATTCGTAACACACTTTTAAAGCAGTAATCTTCATGGTTTACATAATATCTTTTGCAGTGATGGCCATACATGATGTAGCTAGATCTCAAAGCAATAAACTACTACTGAAGTTCCAAGTTAAATTGCCTGTGATTGCAACAAAGACTTTGAGCATTTATCAAATACTGAATGGAATATTTGTAGCCTACAATAAAGAAGAGGCTCTTAAAATGTGAAGTACATGAGCAATAGGTATGACATTTGAAAGGATGTTTAACCTTTTGGGGTTGTTCGAAGGGCATACCCTTTGCGTGGTGGGAGGAAATGGGGAATATGCTTGGTATATGCGATGTGAATGGCTCAGATTGCAGGAAATGAAAGAATATACCATAAATATCCGTTTTCAACGGAGCTTGATAAGCTCAACTATTTTAACCTCTCCGCACCCATCGATTTGGAAGATGGATTGACTTCAGTGAAGCAGAGTTACAGAGGAGTTGCAGATGCATGCAAGGCGACTTCCTTCCCTCTTCCTTCTCCCTTCCCATTTTTCTTTGTAGGTAGCGCTGAAGAAAAGGAAGCTATGGCAAACATAGCTATGGCGGATTTTTCAGTGGAACTACGTCTTCTGAAACATCCTCTTCTCCTCCAGCTTTTTCATTATTGATCTTTTCTCCATTTTTGCAGGAACAAGAACAGGGCTATAGTGATAATGGATGCAGCAAATGCTCACGAAATTGCTTGTAGAGCTTTCTATAACCGGAGAAGCCTTGGGCTTCAAGAAACATCACCAGATCTACAAAACATCCCCGGAGAAGCCCTGGGCTTTAAGAAGCGGCTCCTTTTTCCGGCGCAACCGTGCCTGCCTCCTGCCACCATAGCCGCCTCACTGCCTCCTTGAAATGGCCAAGAAAATGCGCTCCACCGGAACTGGCATCCAGAACTCCGGAAGAAGAAAGAAACAGAGGAATCTGGAAAGGGGGAAATTTGTTGGGGCCAATCATTACGTAGGAAAATGTGCCTGCCTAGTCCCTTACGTGGGGCTCGGGCACTAGCTCGCCCTCCGGGCTCGCCAGGCCCTTACCCCACGTAAGGGCCTATGCAGGCACATTATCCCTAACGAAATTCCCCTCAGATGGCCTGCTTGCTCTTCTACGAATTTTTCCTGTATGATTCTCTCATCTCACTCTGGCGCCTCAGTTCATTCTCATTTTGGCGCGTCAGCTGGGTCGGATACCAGTTCATCTGCCATCTGCATTGGCGACCTCTTGCTTTTGGAATCGATATTGGAAGGTAGGATTCGCTACAAGTTTATGTTTTTCTAATTTATGTGAGATTACTGATCTTCACATCCACCTTTTTCAACAGATATAAACCCTTTAAAATCAGACTCGGAATTGATTTCTCTTGCTTCTGGAGCAGTTGCGATTTTTTTAGATATTTCATCAATGATTCCACTAAGATTTTTGCGAGGCAGCAATTCAAGTTTAAGCAGAACGCCGAGGTTTTTGGAGCTGAGTCTGTTAAACCAAAGGTACCTTCGGTTTTTTTATTCGAACTTGCCCGTTTGTGCTGTATTTTTCTTTCCAAGGATTCCCTATAGCAACTGATCGTCTTTGTTGCCATTTGTTTTCTCTTAATGCAGGTTTTAGCCTTACCCGTTTTTTCTTCTTCTCTGCTGTGCCTTCATGATGCATCGTCCGAGCTTTGGAAAATCATGCATTCTATTTAGACAGAGGTAATCTGCACTGACCCATCTATACTAAAATGTCATTCACTTCTTCTTATTCTTATTTATAGTAGTTTCTGGGTGACTGGGATTTGAGGTGGCTGTATTTGTTATTCGTGTGTTACAGGAGGTTTAGGGTCTACTGCCATAATCCAATTCCTTGAGGTACATCTAATTTGGAAAATTGAATGGATGTCTGCCTTTGCACTTAGCTTAAGTAGCTTTGACCATAAAGAGGCCTTTATATTGGCCCTTTTCATTTTAATAATCTAACCACGCTGGAGTTGTGTTGTTATAAAGTAAATTCAGATCTATATCCTCCGAAATTTATGATGTACGAAATTATAAATTTATTTGCAGATTAGATTATCTCATTTTCTTGGCCAACCTTTTCTACTTTTCCATGGGACAGCAATTAGAAGCATCACAATTTGTATTGCTCTTAGATTTATTTGATGTCTTAATGTATGTTTAAGTTTTTGTCCCTTTCTTTTGCGTTTAGCATTGTATCAGACATATGCCTTTTGCATTCTTTTCGTTTGTTGCCACTACTATATGTCCCACAAGTAGTTGCCCATTTCATATAGCCTCATATTCCCGTGTAAAGACCTCATAGTTGTATTTTAATAAGAAGTGCATTTATTTGTTGCTGCAATGCAAAAGACGATGTTTAGTTGATGGTTTTGTTGAATGCATGGGACATCACTTTGCAGTTTTTGTTGCAATGGATGCATCTCTTCCTTTCAATAAGGTTCAACATAAGCATGGGCTTCAAGATTATCTACTTGCTTCCTGCTTCGGGATCTTTCCTTTTTGCAGTTTGTCACTTGTCACTTAGAATCTGTTGGGGAAAATGACACTATGCATCATACAACAACAGGGAACATCCGGAGAACTAATTAGCAATTGTGTGCAGATGACTTTGCAGGCTAGAGTAATCTATGGGAGAAAGATGAAGGTATGCCAAAAATTTAGACTTCGATATACATATCATGTGTGGGCTCATTAATAACCACATTGAGCGTGGTAAGTTTGTTAGAGCATGATAGGTTTGATGTGCAACTTTGTCTCTTAACTTGCAAATTATTTTAGATCCTGTTGTCTTATTCTTGCTGAGTTGGGGCATAATGAGGCTATGATCTACTTGCTTCCGCTTCGGGATCTTTCCTTTTTGCAGTTTGTCACTTAGAATCTGTTTGGGGAAATAACACTATGCATCATACAACAGAGAACATCCGGAGAACTAATTAGGAATTAATTGTGTGCAGATGACTTTGCAGGCTGGAGTAATCCATGGGAAAAAGATGAAGGTCTGCCAGAAATTTAGACCTCGATATGCATATCATGTGTGGGCTCATTTATTACCACATTGAGCGTGGTAAGTTTGTCTCTTAGAGCATGATAGGTTTGATGTGCAACTTTGTCTCTTAACTTGCAAATTATTTTAGATCCTGTTGTCTTATTCTTGCTGAGTTGGGGCATGATGAGGCTATGGTCTACTTACTTTCTGCTTCGGGATCTTTCCATTTTGCAGTTTGTCACTTAGAATCTGTTGGGGAAAATAACACTAACAATTAATTGTGTGCAGATGACATTCCAGGCTGGAGTAATCCATGGGAGGAAGATGAAGGTATGCCAGAGATTTAGACCTCGATATACATATCATGTGTGGGCTCATTTATTACCACATTGAGCGTGGTAAGTTTGTCTTTTAGAGCATGACAGGTTTGATGTGCAACTTTGTCTCTTAACTTGCAAATTATTTTAGATCATGTTGTCTTATTCTTGCTAAGTTGGGGCATGATGAGGCTATGATTGAGAATATTTGTGTTATAATCAGAATGTGATTGCCATATTAGGACTTGCATTGGAGAGTTTGGAGTGTCATGTTGAGATAGTTATCAAGATCTATCAGAAGCTTTTCATTCTAATTGAGAAGACAGGTCAATGATGACATTGTCTAAGGATGTTTAATCACATGGCGAATTGGGAGCAATATAGAACTTCTAAGGAAATGCCTGGTTAGTAGATTTGAAAACTTGGTCCTTATTAACTTTTTGTTGTTGTTTTTTTTAGTGACAAGCTCACTCTATTGGGCACTAGGAAAAAGGTAAGGCGTAACTGGCAAACGTGACATGTTCTAGAATACAAGTTGACATGACCATGCAAATGAGGATGCATGTATTGCTTTACATAGTTATCATGCAAGCATTTACATAAGTTTCTTGAAGAAAAATTTCATTCTTAGAGCCTTTTATATGCATGGCTTACTTTTTGTTGTCTTTGTTTTGTAGATATAGCATAGAAAACAAGTACGCTTTCTGTGTGCCCTTCTAAAGATCATTGAAAATGTTTATGTTTCCAATTTTTTTGTAAGTGATTTTTTTTTCATATAACAGATTTTATTTTCCATCGATGTTGAATACTAAATAATTAAATCTTTTGCATTATGTGCTTGGATGTGGACTTGAAACAACCTTAGAAATAGCTTCAAAAGAGGCATATAAAATTTCAAATGATAGAGTGCGCATTGTCGGCATAGGTCACGACAAGGTTTTAACCAACGAGACCACTTTTGACACCAAAGAGACCACCTTTAACATAAAGAATAACAAATAAGACGCCAATCAAGCATGAGTTTGTATAGACAAGCTATACCAAAATTGCAAAAATGAGATTTCCTCTCTATGGCAATACATGGCACGCGCTTATCTAAAGCATGTACAAAGTATTCTATTTATTTCCTTTTAAATGATAAGTCATAATTGCAACAGGAAGACAATAAATATCCAAAGTATTCCACTTATGTCCTCTTTTTCCTATAAATGATAAGGTCGTAATTGCAATGAGAGACAATACATTGCACACACTTATCGAAAACACCCCCAAAATATTTTGATATGATTTGGGTTAATATTTTTTAAAAAGTTCATGCAAATGATACTTTGAATATCCCATGCATATTTTGCAATTCACATGGTCTGAATGTTATCCATGAACCTAGAACCATACATCTATGATGAACCACTTTAAGTCTCACATGCATGGGCACCACATTTATTCCAAGTAAATCTACCTTCTTTTTGAGATGACTCAATTGCAAAGTGTTGACTTACCACTCAAATATTTCACTACCACTCCCAAGTGCAATTGCGTTGAGTATGCATGATCTATTATCTTTCACAGAATCTTAAAATTATAAGCACAAACTATCATGCTAAACTGTATGCAAACCATGCCATCTATTTCCATCCTAATCCACCCAACGCATTCCATTACTCCACGCATTTCACATGAGCTTGGTTATTGCCAACCCTTCTATTCTATTCACACTTGATACTCTTTGTCCACCTACAAATAATTTGTAACTCTTCCTCTACCTACAAATAATGTCTATCCAATCCACACATCCACGACTAATGCCCGGCATCGCCGGCACATGTTTCTAGTAATTCAATACTTTGTGAACAATAAATTATCAGTTGTTCAGGATATACAAGACTACAATGGTAATTATAAAGAAGCAATATTATATTAAATCAAAAAGGTTACATTGCATATCATTTTTTCTACTATGGAAGTGGATCATCCCAGTCAGTAGAACTTCTATCGCCCTTCTTCTCTTCCTGTGAGGACATGACTTCAGTATGTGTGGCTCCAGCTTCCAGATGCTCTTCAGCCACCTTAGGAGCCACTGACTCTACAGCCTCGAGTTCAACGAACTCGACCTCGTCATCATGTCTTCCTGTGGTTGGTGGCTGCACCTCTGTATAAGTGGCCTTTACCTCCCTAGCCGCACTCTTGGCACCCAGCTCTTCATTTTCGTCTGGAAAGGACTCTATTGAGCTGATTCTTGTTATGATGAACTTGACTTTATCTTCATCAATGTCAACAGAAACAACATTTCTTCCAGACTTCAAGGCACACACTGCAGTTGTGCCAGTACCAGGAAAAGCATCTAAAATCCAGTCCCCAGGGCGTGAGAACCACTGAATCAACTTGTTGATCAACCTCTGGGGTTTCTGGTAATGTGACACAATTGCACCTTGTCGCTGCGGGTCCCTCAACTTCTGTAGCACAGCTGGGAACTGGAAGGCATTGGTGGGGAGATTTGATTCTCCCATACTGTTAAAATGCGCCATGGTCTTTTTTGTGTCAATGCTGTAAAATCCACTATGAAAGTGTTCAAAGCGGCTGAAAAATCTTGGTCCCCCGCCATGGCCCTTCACATTTGTTTTAAGCCTGAAAGCAGAAACAACTATAAGAAGATCGAACGTATAAATTTATACAGCTAGGGTGCAAGAGTTACCAGATGCAATTTTCAAAGCTAGCATTGCAGATCTGGTCCATTGGTTTCAGCACTGATAGTATTTGCAAGTCGGAATGGAAAATTATTACCCTCCAATTAGGGGATATAGCAATTTCCTTAAATCCTTCTAAAAATGCTTTCACTTGCACTGAGCCAAATGCTTCATCATTGAAGGTACTGTCTTTAATTTTGAAGCCATAAGGAATGTTTGCTATTGGCAGTGTGGAATTCTGGTTTCCAACAAGGCCTGACAACCTGGTGCAGTCACCATGTAAAACTTGGTACATGCCTTCTTGCTCAAAGAGTGTGAAATTTTCATATGTGGACCCTGCACTCGATGATGCTATTACTTTTCCTTGGGCTATGACTTTTAGTCTGTGCCTTTCCTCTTTTGCCCGACGTACAAGGTTCAAAAAGCCCAAAGGTAGACCTTGCTTCTTGTTCTGTAAAGGCAATGTCAGCACAAAACATTTTTTTGAGGATTACCAATCCACTGAAGTTCTCGTATAACATTTTCTGCTGTTGTTGCTGGGTACAATTCTTTGCATCTTTCCCAGTTTTCCAAATTTAGTGACCTCATAAGCTCTCCTTGGCAAGTGATGATATCTTTTTTACTACAAGAATTCAATAAAGCTTTAGTGTATTAAATAAGATATTCTGTGTAGTAGCACTTACGTTTTTGCTTCTTTAGCCATTTCTTCTAGGGTGAGTTCCTTGGACACAACTTTTTCTAGTAGACGTATCAAAATTTCTTTCCTCTTCAGACCTTGAATGTGTGTCCAGGGAACAATACTCATATTCTTCACCTTCACTTCAACACCCTTCTTTGGTTTCCTTGACCCACTGGCCTGATCTTTTAAATCCCCTTCCTCGAACATAATAAGGATTCTTTCTTGCAAGTCCCAAACCTGTAACAGGAGAACAAAAAGTTAAGTTCGTCTCTAAAGCTTGCTCGAGCAGGAAAAATTTATCCCGAAAGAGTTCTCGAGAACTATCGCTTGCTGTGTTAGAAGATTGAAAGTCTCGAGTGCTCGAGCGGGATAAATTTATCCCAAAAGAGTTCTCGAGAACTCTTGCGGGTTAAATTTATCCCGTTCGAGAACTCTTGCGGGGTAAACTTTTCCCGAAAGAGTTTTCGAGAACTCTTGCGGGATAAATTTATCCCGCAAGAGTTCTCGAGCGAGATAAAGCTAGAATTACTATTGGAGGACATAAAGAAATGCTTATTTGTCCGTCGCGGAAGGCAAGCTGGAAAAAGTTATCATACTGCTTCACAACCAAATTTGGTGACTTATCGCTGTCACCAGGGGAAGGAAAGCGAAGAACTGGACCAGTCTCAGATCATGTTGGAACGCAAGCTTCACGAAGCTGCTGCAGTTTGTTTTTTTGCTTCCTAAAGTCTTTACCATGTTCTTTCTTGAATTCTTCGAATTCATAGTGCATAAATCTTATCTTATCTATGAGACTTATTTTCATTCTGAAGTCATTGTCGATGTTGTGGCTCACTGCAATGACTTTTTCTTCTTCATCTGTTAGTCCGACATAAATGCGTGCCTCGACAGTTTTCCATACGGGATTCCTCTCTTCTTCTTTAGCTAGTTCCTTACGAGCTTTGTAGCTGTGCGTTCCGCCAATAACAATGTAGGTGTACTCGTCAAAATCGGCCGGATTGAAATCCTCTAGCTTCTGCACCTGTTCCCTGTCTACCATCACGACAAGAGGAGAGACATGGGACATGCGGGTTTCTTCTCATTCTCTGCTTTAAGATCGACACATGTGCGGGATAAAGCTTCCTGACTTGCAGGGGTCTGACACCATCCTCATTCTTTGGTGGCCTCTTTATTATGCTGATAGACAGGGTCATTGTCTGCTTCAGTAGCTTGGTTCGTTAACTTGCTACATCACAGTTACAGACTTATCCGTCACCTTTACCTTGATGTCAGCTCCAGGCAATTTCTGTGCTTCTTCAAGTGATTCTCCAATGGTCAAGGCCTTTGTTGTTCTTGACTTCTTTACATCTTTCTTAGTGCCTTTGCCTGCAGCAGCATGTCTCTTTTTACTTTTTTTTCTCCACAATCACGTCTTCCTCAGTCTCGTCTTGGTTGCTGTCAGGACTATCGTTTAAATTTACATCTGGTTCTTCTTCTGCGGGTTTTGGGTACCACATTCCCAATTCCATTGTATCCACATCGCATAGAGTGACTGAAGCTAATATATCCACAATTTTCTGTAGCAGAAAGAACATAATTAGTTGCTGAGCATATAAATATATATCGTGCTTTGAAAAACCAAACAAGAAACTTACGAAATTTTTTTGATTGTTATGTTAAATGTACTCCTTTACATCGGCAGGCATGCACATGCTGACTCTAAAAAAGTTTAGGTCCAGAATGTAATCCACCTCCTTATTTTTATTGATAGACTTAATGTACACAAGGTGCTTCTGCTCGCCAGGTTTGCAAACGCACATTTCCCCTGCTGGAAAATGTTCACTGTCCTTGAACTTTCCCTTGCCTTGCTGTTTGCACATAAACAGAAAGGCGTCGTGTGGTCTCCTGTGCATAGTACCTCGGGCCACGTACATGTTGTGTTCTTCTCTTCAAACAACTGAACCTTCTCTTCTGTTTCGGTCGGATCCGGTATGTTCTTGCCCTTGGCCAGACTAGTTTGGTCCTTCTTTGAACTGAAAACAAAAATAGCACAGCATTTTTAGTAGAATTTCGACAAAAACATGAGAATTTATCCTAAAATTAAGGAGGAAAAGACCTCAAATTTGGTTGTAAAACAATGTCTTGAAGTCAGAAATGAACTCTTTTGGGATGAATTTATCCCGCAAGAGTTCTCGAGCAGGATAAACTTATCCTGAGAGAGTTCTTGAGAACTCTTGCGGGATAAATTTATCCCGAAAAAGTTCTGGAGAACTCTTCCGGGATAAATTTATCCCGCAAGAGTTCTTGAGCCCCTAATTTAACTCTAACATTGCTAACTACTATCAAGAAAGTTCTTTACTGGTACGAAAAAGTTACTTACGTGGCCATGACCGTATACCGAATGCTATAGACAGAACGAAGAGCAAAATTCAGGCACTATTTAAAACGGAGAGCGAGCGCCTCGAGCTCCAAGTCGCGTATGTAGTAATGAGGAATGGATGTCCGGCCTTTTATAGTATATATTTTTTTGAGGTGAGTTTTTTCTTTCGTCTATAGGATTTCGTATATGTTCGTCTGTTTGCTTCCTGCTTTTCTGGATAAATTTATCCCACAAGAGTTCTCGAGAACTCTTTCCGGATAAATTTATCCCGCAAGAGTTCTCGAGTGGGATAAATTTATCCACAATGTCCCGTGATAATCGGAGACCGTGGACACCCTTGCCACGTCCTGGGGGCTTGGCACAAATATTGTCCGTCAGCTCAGACTCTGAAAGTTCCAGTGATTCTTATATTGAAATTCCTAGAGCTCCACCCCTACAAACGAATGTTCGTGGACTACCACCACCTGTGGAGTTTACTCCACCAGCACGTGCAAATGTCCGTGGTCTTTCATCACCTGTTGAGTTTACACCACCAGAGGCTAATGTGCGAGGCCTTCCACCACCTCTGGAGTTTACTCCACCAGCACCTGCAAATGTTCGTGGCCTCCCTTCACCTGTAGTTCACTCCACCAGCACTTTCAAATGTTCGTGGCCTCCCTTCACCTGTTCAATTTACACCACCTGCCCCACCTCTTAATGTGCGTGGTCTCCCTCTACCTGTAACGTTCACTCGTCCTGTTCCTAGACCTGGAGTAATTATTCTTCCTGCCCGACTCGCTACCTGATATCACTATTAGTTTGGTAGTGAAAGGCTAGCCACTCCAGTTTTCTATTATACTACTGGTACTGCTCAGCAAAGTCATCAACCTAGGCTGCTGTTTCCTAGAGATAAGCACTATTTTGTTAAATATGGAAAAAATTGAATTCATGGACCGTTTTACGAAATGACACAGACGCACGACAAAAATGATTTTTTATTAATCATGGTATACAAGCAGTTGCGCTCCCCAACTAGACACTACAAGAGATTGGCCGTTTAGCAACGTCTTTAGCGATGTCTATGCGACGTCTGCACGACGTCTGCCCGGACGTGATTAGGGACACCTCGTGGCGGACTTCGCGCAATCAACGTCGCGTGCGACGTTGACCAGACGTCGCTCACACGTCGCCTATACGTCACATAAAGAACATGGGCGAAAATAGAACATAATTTTATAAAGCCTGGAAGATGTCGCATTGCGACATCGAGGACCGACA
>JAANSK020285601.1:0-20300 GCA_011763485.2 Isoetes engelmannii | reverse complement strand
TTCTTTCTCTTTCTCTTGCTCATATAGCCACTCCCCCGAGCACCACCATATCAATTCCTCCCTTTCCTAGGATTGATTGACCTCGATCAAGGAAAATATGGCAAATTAACAGAATTAAATCCATGGTTGCAACCCTGATTGAGTCCACAATCAGAAATAATCATGTCCAGTCCCAGAGGCTAAAATAACCAAATCCATGGTTACTACCCTAGTTGAGTCCACAACTAGAATTATTCAAGTCCAGCCCTTACAAGCTAAAAATTACCAAGACCAACTATTATGCTGTAGTCATAATAATTGTCCCAAGATGTACTAACTTAAAGATCTAATTAAACAAAAGCTCAAGGCAATTCTTAAGAACAAAGTTTCTGGCTTGGAAGAGAAGTTTAAGGAATGCTTAATGTAACCACTAGAGAATACTCACTAGCAACAAAACAAATATGGGAAAAGCTTAGAAAAAGGCAATACATTGCAACCCCTAGATATTCAATCTAGCAACCATCCAAATTTAAGATGTAGGCTTCAGGAATTAGCTTTAAGAAATTGTCAAAGTTCTGGAAATCTACAACCAAGGTATATGGCTTATAAGATAGTAGCATGTAAATAATCTTATACGGAAGTCTTGTATTGAAAAAGTCTCATAGATTGATGTTGAAGCAGGAAACAAGGTCGGAGTTGTGATAATACAATTTGGTGACGCTCTGTCTCTGCCTGCAACTATGGAAGCCACGTCTTGCATTTTATTCGTCAGCAGTTCTGTCTGTAACTCTTCAAAAGAAAAACTTGCAATGAAACTCCTCTAAAAGCAAATCACTCTCACTCATCTCACTCATCCTTGATTATAAAGGATGGCCTTGATTCTACTTGGCTTCTGCATTCTGCATTAGTTTAACATATTAACAAAAATTTATCACATCAGAGGATATATACAAAAATTTAGTTGGCTGCATCAGGTTTATGCTGCAAACTTCTAAAAGAAACTTAGCTCTTCATTTAAAACTCAACACCCCAATTATAAGTTCCCACTGAATCGAAAACAAGGATCAATTCTTATAATTCTAGACTGGCTGAATAGTTACATTTGTTCTTCAAAAGCTAGATGCACCTGTTCTTCAAGAACTTCAGAGACTTCTAAACTAGTCTACTCAAGTCTAGAATTTATCTTCTTAAATTCTAGATTCTAGATCTATAAATCTATCCTCCACAGTTCCCAAAAGAAATCGGAACCGTGCTCTCATACCAATTGATACGAAAAAGTTGACTCCAAGCTTTATCTGCAAAACCACCGTCAGAAGATAAAGGAAATAACACAAATCCACCCCTTAAGGGCAAGGCTCACCACCCAACTGGGCTATCCTGAGCAAAAGAAATATCATGAGAGACTAAACCTTGGAAAAAGGAAAGGTTCAAGGGAAAACAATCAAGCCACTAGAGAATCCTCAATCTAGCGAATCATAAATTCAAGGTAAGTGGTAGGCCTAATAATTGGCTAAAGCAAGAAGTAGGGAAATCACTAACGATAGAATGATTCTCCAATCATTAATCCACCACAAGAGGTTTCTTCAACCGGATTGAAGACAGGATAGCAACACAAGATTGTTGGAATTCTGGATGCTGGTCGCCGTGACTCTGTTCGCCTCTTCAATGGTCCCTAGTGTTGATGATGCCCATATTCGTTGCTGCTTCCTTTTTATACAAAAAGGCTCTCTTTATTTAGATCTTAATGTACATTCATGCGCTTCCGCAGCTAGATAGATCCCGAGGGAAATGGGATGAATGACACGTCCATTCCTCCCACGTGGATTCTTGCTCACCATCAAGAGTCTGACGTCAGGTGGACGGCCTCTTGTTGGCAAGCTTGGTTGACAGGAGGGGATCTCCCATTTTTATATGATGGAAGCATTGTATACGAGCAGGGCATGTCACAACCGCCATTCCTCAGACTCCCCCCCACATACATTGAAGGGTTATTCCTTCAGATAAGGTCAGTAAGGAGTTTTTTATTCCTATATTTTTGGAGTCAGAGGCCGGAAAGTTGGAAGCATCGACGCAACTTGATAGTGGTGGAAATGCTTGCTTTATAGATAGTGTGTTTGCTTCTAAGCACGCCATCCCTAGAAGCAGAGTTGGTGTGATTGATGGACGTGAGATATCGTCAGTCGCAGTCACAAAATGTATTGCACCTCTTCAGGTTTTGTTCGAAGTAGCATCTTGCTACATAGCATTTCCTTCAATCTCACCTTCACCCAAAAATGTCATTTTCATGAGCATAGTTTGTTCTTTAAGGGGAATCTTTGTAATAGAAGTGCTGCAACATCCGTTTAATATGCAACCTTGGTCAATGCCTTATAAAGGTTCGTGACAGAATAACTAGCCTCCAAGCATCCTTATGGCCCAAAGTTCTAGACAACACACTAATGGTCATCAAGAGGGTTTGGTACGGCCTTCTGTTCACTGGTTCATAACCAACAATTACTTTTAGCGCAGTCCAAGAGAGCCATCTTTGCTTATCATCATTCCATAAATCAACAAGCTTGGTAATGCCTAAACCCATCCATTTCTTGCAGGCTCTAGGGTGCATAAATGCAAGTGGCAAGCCATTATTTCCATTTACTGTGGGTTCCAAAATATGCTAGTATCACCAGATTCCTGTCCCAGATTGCCTGCTCAAAGTTTATTCCCAGCTATTTTCTCGGTGCTAATTTCCCCCCCACTCAGGAATCCTGGGAATAAAAGGTATCGAACCTTGGCAAACTCAAATATATATGTGTTGAAATACCTACATTTACATGGATGGTAGTTGTAATTGATATATTTTATTTTTTTTATATTGAAGGACGTCAGTCTATTCATGATTACATTTTACTTCACTTTATTTTACAGATCACATGGAAGCCAATGCACTCCTAGGCGCGATCATTTCGATTCTATGATTTCGATTCTATGCTAGGAGCTGCTTTGCATGTGATAATTGATATGAGATTTTTAAATATAGAATTGCAAACCTACCGTCATGATGTAACCGTCAACAAAAAACAACTATTTCACCAGTAGAAATAAGTAGCACTCAAACTATAAATACCTAGCAAAACTCATATGAATAGGACTGCTAAAAGTGATAAAACAAATAGAAAATGAAGCCAACATGATGCCATTAATTCCACTTGGTGAAATAGTTGAACATGTTCTCACCATGCAGTTTCAATTGAAGGTCCATGCCTATCGACTTCTTAATTTCCAACTCCAAATATATATCTCTTGTGGAGGTTCAGACATTAGTCCTTCCTAGTCACCAAGATCACATGCCCCAAGTAACTTTATCGAATCACATGCCTATGGTAAATTTATGAAGCGCTTAACTGCCTTGTAAGGCCATTCCAGCTAGTATATAGGTGAGCCTGAAGGGGCGAGGCTATTTACTTGCTGGAATGGCCGGGGTAGTTAAGCCCTTAAATTGACGGTACCTAAAATTTTGCCATATGGCAGAATTATCTTGACAATGGCTAAGAATCACAAAATGATGAACAATTCAAAGTGCACCGATAGAAAAAAAAAACAATTGTAGGTTAAGATAAATGTAGTTTCAAATGGTAATGTTTCAAATATGCCACCAATATACACAGAACGATATAGAAAAGATTAGCATGGCCCCTACGCAAGGATAACACGCATAAATGAGTTCCACACGTTACTTCACGGTTGGTTTATCAAATGTTGAGGCAAGGGGGTGCATGTCATCCGAGCGCCCTAAATATCACACGCCGTCCTGTTTGAGCAAGCCTTAAACCCAGAAAATGCCGTGTGTTTTTTGTTCCTATATGGCTCAAACAGGACAAGACACAAAAAATCAGTTAAGTAAAAAAACAACTGCGTATTTTTTTTTCTCAAACAGGACAGGACGGCGTGTGATATTTAGGGCGCTCGCGTATTTTCTTTTTTTCTCGTATTTTTTTTTCTTCTTCTCAAACAGGACGGTGATATTTAGGGCGCTCGCATGTCATCAACCACTAGCACTTATATATATTTATAACTTCTGTTCCTTGGTACGTCCATAACATTAATGAGCAAAAGTTAGGTCGTCAATATTGTCAACAGGGCGCCACACTTGTCTAGATTGTGGTCCTACCAGGATGCATTGTACAAATGAAATCAAAAGAATCCAAACAACGTGAGCATATGAAACACACAAATTTTTACTAAATGCTGCCCACATAAACTAAAATGTTAACTTAGTTCACACAGAAGTGACCATGGAATTTGCTAAACTGTATAAGAAGGGTTTTTACACGATGAGAAGAAACAAATGACAATTCTCTATGCCCTTTGTGGAAACATTTTCACTTTATAAAAGCTTTGAAAGGACAAGGAGTCCCAAATATGAGTACAGATATATCCTTCTACTTTGATCTATTTGTATCCTCCCATATTCACTTACTATTAACTGGCAGGAGTTGATGTGCATAATGTTCAACCGAATAACCCGTGTAATCACTTCACCAGCAGCAAAATCATCTGTGTCTAGAACCTTTTCATATACAAGGAGCCTATGAATTTCTGACTCCATGCTAGCACTGTTGCTAGCTACAGAAAAATGCCGAAATAAAAAGAGCAAAATGAAAAAAAATAGTGGCAGCAGCAGGTATTTTCAGCACACAAGATGTGTGTGGATAAGCTATCTGGTTTTCTGTGCTGCCACTTACCAAATTAAGGCGCAAAAAATTCCTTGTAGTGAAAAAACCTGTAAGTTCAATCATCTGAACCCCACTGAATGGTGTCCATGGGTCTAATTTCTTCTTTCTCATATGAAAATTCACTCGCTTCGCTAAGAGATCTTACAGTCATCTCTGCAGGAGGAATGAAGCAGTCATTTGACAAGCCAGGGACATTAAAAGCTACTTCTTCGATCGTCCACCATTCTTCTACCCGTGTCTTTGAATGACTCATGGAAGCTTCTCCAAACTTGTAAACTTTAGCAATAGATTTACCTGCATGTGCAACTGTGATTCCATCCACAAGCTTATAATCTTCAATGGTACTCTCAATGCTGATTTCCCAGTACATAGTAGCTCCGCCACTTGTTTGTATCCTTGTCAGATGTGAATCTTCCATTGCCAAGAGAAGACCTGTTTTCTGACTAAAGTAGCCAAACACAGTATGCCTTATGATCTCCTCTGAGACATTGCTCCTGGCTGCAAGACTATATGAGTCTGCGGCCAATTTTAAAACAAAGCAGTCTTCCAAACCAATACGCTTTTCCCCCATACAACGTGCATTCACAAACATGCTTGCAATTGTTCTGGGATCCAGGCCCTGAAAGTTCATGAAGATAAAATTAAAGGGATAAATACAGAAAAAAAAAAAATGAAAGCATGACATTTATCCAACCTGAAGAGATCGTCGTAGCGGCCGGATTGGGCCTTCTGCAGCATGAGATCCTGACCATGGAGTATAGCGCCAGACGAGGTTTGCGTCACTTCCAGCTTGAACCTTCATTCCAGCTATTGCAAGCTCAATATACCACTTATCTGGCATCATTTGCCATAACACAAAACACCCAGTCTCAGCCATTTTGACAGTGGTGCCTTGTATAGGTTTGTTAGGAATGTCAAAGTCAGACACAGCCATTTTCACCTTGCCCATCACATAGGCATTTTTTATAGAGTTATGCAGCTTAGATCCCCCTGTAGCTGCAACATACTGCTGGACTATGTACTGTGCCGAAGATGTCTCCTGATAGAAACATCAAATGCAATGAGCCAAGAGATGAAAGAAACACCTTGCCATAAACAGCAAATCAGATCTATCATTCCTATGCATACCTATACTTTTCTAAAAAAATTGTGTGCTTTAAGGGCTAGGTGTGAAGTGAGGAGGAATTATTGAAATGCTAAAAGCCCTACATAACAAAAGATACACCAAAACAAAATGAAACAGATAACTCACAATGGGACTGTCTTTCGGCGAAACCGTAGGAGGAAGTTTTCCAACAGGGAAAGGGCCAAACGAGGTGCCTAAAACTCCAAACAATAATTTCAAGTCTGATCTTTTGTAGCCTAAAAGGTGCTGAGTTTTCTCCAGTTGTTCCTTGAGCCAGTGCTTGATGGTGTTGGGATTTCTGTAATGCTCCGGTGTCGGACCCTCCATCAATGTTGGCAGTGCCTCTCCCACAAGGCTAGCATATCTCACAGCAATAGGCTGCTGCGGCGGTGACTGATATTTCTTCTTGAACATCTTTTATCACTAACTGCTAACTGATAGCATAAATACTGCTTGCTACTCAAATTCAGATTAAACCCCGTTTATCATCTCACTGATAGCAACTTCTGGCCAAATATCTCATTCATTGAACGTGAATATAGAATTCAACATCAGGTAACACTGCCACATCAGTACTTAATTTGCAAACTTATTTCCTAAAACCACAAGTAAAAAGGAATCAGCTCCTTGCAAAGCATGCACAGCATCAATATATGCAAGAAGCCTTTTCTTCTCCTGCAACTTAAATGATGCCTTGGATAATGATTTGCTTCGCCGCGAATGCATGTATCCCTCTTCGGATTTGAATGATGCTCAAGCTCGTCTTATTCTGCACCACTTGCAAAGAAAAGAAGCTGTGGTCCATCTTATGGAACCCCTGTTTCTACTCTTCCAATTCTTGAAGGGAAGAAGAGCTACCTTTCAGAGCAAACTTTTCCACAGCCCACGAAGGAAAGCTGTTCTTTCTGCGGTGCAGCTGAAAAAAAGCAGCCTCATGGATGATTCAAGCTAAAAATAAAAGGGCAGGCTTTATTTGGTGAGATCCAACTCCACGAGCTCAAATAAAGGGAGGGGCGCAACGTTTCTGTAGCTAGCTATTCACAACTTGCTTAATTCTGTGCAGAGATCTAAGCGGACATGCATGAGAGGCTACACTGAGTCGGGGACAAGCGTGGATAGACAAGCAATTAAGTGCAATGAGGAGGAGCAGAATCTTGGAAAAAAGAAAACCAAGAACGCGGAGCTCCGTTTGGATTGAAACACAAGGGCTCAGAAGCAGCGGTTAAGTGTAAGAAGGGTGGGGACGGATCTGACATAGCTCTTCTTTGTACATGGAAAGCTCGGCAGACAAGGTGGGGGCGATTAGCAGTTGCATCTACTCATTTTTCACCCATGTGACGGAGTAAGGTAGGCAAGAACAAAAGGGGCCTCTGCCTTGCCTAAACGGCCAGCTTAGGCAAAGGGCTTTCTCGCCATAGGCATTTTTGTAGGAGAAGTAAAGACACAGGGCAAAGGCAAGGAAAAAAAAGACTGCCCATCTCCATTCCCCTTTTCAACCCCAGACCCACTCCGGCAAAGCCCCCTTTGCCTCTGTCTCAGTGTGAAAAAAAGCACCGTTTTCTCAGTGCCTGCCAGAACATGGCACAGAGTTTATCAGGTCAGTCCCCCTCCTCTTGTCTATGACCCAAAATCCATAGCCCCCAAAACAAGCACAACAAAAAAAACACGAGATGGGTCCTGTTCCTTTGCTATCTATTCACCAATCTACTTCCTATCAGAGTTTCACAGAGTTTACTTGGGCCATTTTTGCTTGGATTTTCTCACCGGATTCTCAACTGGTAAAACTTGGTCTTTTCTCGCCGGAGTTGGGGCAGCCCACTACTTGATGCCGAAAAACTATCCATGCAATAGTAGTTCTGTTGTGCATTCTGGGACTTGTACCAGCTCTGCAACCTATGGTTCGGCAGGGGCCCCATCTCCACATTGCGGTTAGTGGAGTAAACCTGCATGTCTGTCTGACTCAAGGCCCTTTTCTTTTACCGGTCCACCATAGCCCCCTCTTCTTTACCATTTCTAGGTAGCTGGAACAGTCAACAGACATACTATTCTGATACTTTGTATTTCTTTTTTTTTATATATTCCTCACTCCAACTTATTAGCATATGCCTCTCGTACTCTTTCAAGTATCCATGATGCTTGGTGTCACATCTCTTCTTCTACAGTATTCTCTTCAATTCAATTCAATTCTTCTTCTACAATATCCCTGGACTTCTTCTACAATGTCCTTGGACGATAAAAATTTTATTCTATTCTACAATATTACTATCTCTACAATATTATTGTACTAATCGAAGACTTT
This sequence comes from Isoetes engelmannii, assembly GCA_011763485.2. Taxonomy (NCBI): domain Eukaryota; kingdom Viridiplantae; phylum Streptophyta; class Lycopodiopsida; order Isoetales; family Isoetaceae; genus Isoetes; species Isoetes engelmannii. Next base: position 12,184 of record JAANSK020285601.1, on the reverse strand, counting down.
GGGGGTTTTTCAATACTTGCTAGTAATAGACTTGTTGTGTTCTTTTATATATGGGTCCATAGGCCTTTTGATCTCAGTGGACGATAAAATTCAAGTATATATGAACAATAAATTCAAGTATATAACTCTATAAAACTTAATTTCGCAAGGAATCGAGTAGTTTCACGAGGATCCTAGCCATATATGATCCCAAAACCTATATAAGATCCCAACCTCTGAAATCACAACTAAAGGGTTACTAGAGGGTAAGATCCAATCACAACACAACTAGAGGGTAATCACAACTACAACTAGAGGGTACTCACAACTAGCAGATATCACAACTAGAGGGTACCTTAATGAACTCTTCAACCTAATTGATATTGGTAGAGTAAAATGAGCTTTTACTTTTATGCCAACCCTTCGAGTCTAGGGTTTTTTAATCCTACATAGCAATGATCTTATTATGCATTTTCTATTATTCCCATACACCACTTGATCTACAAAATGCAATTCAATTCTTTACTATCATGTAATCTTCCACCATAGTAAACCCAAAATTTTCTCTCACATGTAGAATCTCAATTCCCAATTACAATATCGGCCATAGTGTAATCACCGTTATCCCAAAATCTAGATACAAGTTTCAACTTCGTAACTTCTTAGTTGTTGGAGCTTGACCAATTTCAAAGTAAATCTCCCATTGTTATTAGAACTCAAAGTTACCTCCTCCTATTTTTATACTATTTCCATCTGGTTTCATGGGGACCTGTGTTATCCACTGCATCTCATCATTTGAGCTGGCCATGATAAGAAATTGCCATAAAAGCAAGCTTGGCACTTTCTTGTTGCCTGATCTACTACCCCTTTACACATGCTTGCCTGTTATTATTGTCCTTATTATTGTTAACCTCAAGGCTCTTACATGAAACTGATATGTAAAGCATCCCTCCTTTTGATGCAAAGACATAGCACTATATTAAACAAGTCTGGCCCAATTTATTAATCTCATTGTCCCCCCTATTCTTTCCCTGGCCCCCTCCATTGGTTCCTAGGGCCATCTCTAGATTTTAGTGCTCAGTATGTAACCTGCCATGTCCCTACTATAAGCACAAACATATGCCCACACATACACATGGCACATTGCGTTTCAGCATACAAGTGATATTCCATCCACACACGATGGAGAACACAATAAATAAGCCGACATGGACGTGCTCCAGCACTAGTTAGATGCTTCCCCTAGCACGTTTACTTACATACATGTTAGTCTTTTCCATATGGGACAAAAGACAAATCCTATCTTACAACCAATTTAAAACTGATTGTTCATTGTATCCCAAATTTTTGGTGATAAACCCAAATTTATAACTAATGTATGTGATGTCAGAGGCCAAATTTTCGCTGATAACCTGTGTATAAAACCAATGTCATGATGTCAGCATCCAAAAAGTAGGTAGACATCCCTCTTAAAATAATATGAATGTGACAAATTAACTTTCTAACATTATTTTGATACATGTTCCTAACAATAATGTGCACTGTAGGTATCTTCTTGTGTAATGATGGCAATTCACTACTGGAACTAATGCCCATATTTCTTTATAATATGCGGCATTCGTCTTAGATTCCTATGTCAACAAACTCGTCCAAACGTAATCTTCTTCTAGAGTTTTGTATGATAAAATTAGTGTATTATTAATTTAAAAATCCATGTTTGGTGCCATCAAATTTTTAGAATTCTAGACCTAGATTTTCTCCAAACCTTAAGCCAACATGTGAGTTATTTTAAGCTTCAAGTCACATGGGGCATAAATTATTGGTGTCGTTGAGACCTTAGGTTTTAAAACATATTGTCATAGAGCAAAATATGGCAATAAGGGACTTGCATCTAGGAAATTTCCAATATGATTTTCTTCCAAGACTAATTATTCATGAAGGCACGGGTTTCAATAATTCAAACATACAATATAGGAAAGCACAAAATCAATTTTACTGTGTACACTTGAACAAGTCGTTTGTGCACAATTATGGTCTTGCAATCCTTACATAACAATGTGTAGATTTTCACTTAAAGACTCAATGTCTTAGAGATCAAGAGATGTATTTTCAAGGTACACAATGGCACCTAGTTGCTTATTAAAGATGCATGCAACAGATCATAATGTTTTTTTGAAAAAAAAAAAAAAGAGGCGCTTTCGAACGCAAGTATGTCTACATGCAGTTCTTGGTTGGTTAGTTTCTGTTCCTTAATCTATGATTCAACCAAACTATTTAGGTAGCTTACTAGGACTAGGTGTTTTGACACTTCAAGAAGATGTTTTAGTTTAAGCTAGAAGCATTTGGATTTATTATGACTAGCATCAAGGCTTTATAGTGAGGTATTGTGATATTTGGATCTATGATGTATAACAATATAATATTGCAATCCTATAAGCTAGTTAAAGGAAAGTTTACTAAGCACAAGCAATTCATTATAGCTACAAAAAATGTGAAAGTTTTCTTTCCTTTCTCCTTCTTGTGAATGTCAGAAAATATAGTACTGCTAGTGTCGTAACAGAGGGATAACACCCTGGAACGAGGGTGTTATGCCCTATTATAACGATCGAGGGCGGAGGCTCGAGATTGCTATAGTAGGGCATAAACACCTGAGTTCGGGGGTGCTATCCTCCTTAACAAACTATGCCCGAGAGTTTTATGGAGGAATTATGGTGGTTTTGTGGTGATTGCATAACAAGCTAGGTGTTTATGGCCATTTGGTATAACAAACTAGGTGTTTATGGGCCCTCAAGCATGTTACGGGTGGGTAACACCACTGCAACCAACGACTGAGATTCGATCTCAGCTATAAAACTTGAAGGCCACTTTGTTAAGATGGCATAGCAAGTGGTTGAAAATATAGTACCATAGTGTCCTCAGATGGCACACGTAGTTGGTACTCTCACATGTAATGTGGAATGGTAATAAACATAGGATTCCTAATTATTAATTCCTTGCATAAGAAGTGAATTGAGTCTTTCCTTAGCTCTTAATTCCTTACATAAAGAATTGGCATTATAAATATTAAAGTGCTTCATATGATTATGGAAGCTAATGCTAGTATTTAAGTGGGGCCTAGGTAACAAGCTTTTAATGGAGCTTGCAAACAAATCAACATGCTATTCTGTTACCATGATAGCATTCAATTTTTTTTACGTTGCAATCATTATCACTAATGTAATGCATTGCGGATTCTGTTCGCACTATATTTCATCCTAATATTTCTGGGCTGAGGAGGCCTGTGGTGTTGACATGTTCGCTTTTTGGGTCTTTTTCATTTTTTTCCCTTCGTTTTTCTTTCCTATTTTTTGTGAGCGACACGTGGTTGGGAATAAGCCGCGGCAGATCTTGCCTAATCCCGTCAGATCGTGAAAGTAGGGCCCTAGATCTTGTGGATCTGCTGGAGTCGCTAGTTTTCTTCCTCAGATTCTTTCTCTGCTTTGCGGGGTCTATACTTGACACTAATAATTTTTGCTATTTCGTGGGGCTGCAGCCTCGCCCTTTTTGCTACCAATCCGGCAAACTTCAGGCAGTAGAGCCACGATTTGAATCTGACAGCAAATCGCTGCAGGCAACGATGGTGGACATCCCAATCGAATAGGCGAAGCTCTGTTCCGGCAACGGAAGTCATAAACCAAAATAATGGAGAGAAAGCCCTCTTCCGACGAAGCTCCAGCTGATTGAAGCTCCTCTTCTCTTCATTTAGGTTCTTATTAAATTTTATTTAACATGCAAGTTGTGTTTCTTTCTTTCGCAAAGTACTGCATTATGTATGCGTCATATGGTCGCAGACAAGCAGTCGCTGCTAATCCGACCAACACTAAGCTGGTTCGTCTGATGCAAATCCGATTGTGGATAAGAGCAAGCGATAGACAGATTTAGGGATCTGAAAATTGGTTCTGGAGCTTTGCCGGGCAATCTTTCATCCACTGAAGGTTTTAGGCTAACCGAAATTGGACTCCATAGGATCTGTTAGGGCTCTTTTGCCTGATAATCTAAATGTAGCCACTATGCTAAAGCCAGACGTTTTGCTGGAACAGTGCAGCAAAATGGTTATCCCTTGTTGCGGATACTAGCTCTACAGTCAAGAAGGTTGTTTGTATGATCTTTGACTAGATGCTTAAAGCGGTGTACAATACCAACAACCAGAACAATGGAAGCTCTTGTTTAGGTTTGAATTTATTGATTATCTCTTGCTTAAAAGCATTTCTTAGCTTGTGCATATGGTAGAGAGTAAAGACTTTAAACTTACATCTTGAAAGTATCCTGTATAAAACGGTTTTTATGGCACAATGTATAGAGTGAGATGCTGGTTGCGGTACATCCTGGTTCCAGTGCTAGCAACACAAAAACCAGGAGATGCATCTTCATTTTCTTGGAAGCTACTAATACAAAAGGACTATTGCTAATTGCTCATACATGGTGGGCAAAAATCAGGTTAGACAATATTATTTATCTATTTAGTGATGAATATGCTTGGTGGCTATGGAAGTCTCCTTATGTCTATATCCATACCGGCATCTGGTTTACCTGGGATATAGAGGACACCTCCTATGCCTATGTATTCATTGCAGTTCATTCATTATCCATATGCTTTTTGCACTTACACCCCCTATGTCTATGTCTATTCAATGCATTCTGCACTGGCCTATGTATATTCATTGCAATTCATTCATTGTGTTATGCATTGTGCAGGTCACTTAGTTCAAAACGGGGGTTTTACAATGGGCATGAGCATGAACCATTATGTTCTCGATGGTCTTGCAGGATCACATTTTCTGGAATGTTGGTCCAAGATAGCATTAGTAATTAACGAAGCTGATCCTTCATCATTCACATACGATAGGCACTGGTTGGCTGCTAGGTCTCCTCCAAATCCTCAACTTGCACAAGCGGCATGTAGGCACTTGGAAGACTATCAAATTTTAAATGCACGTGGGAGGAAAATGGCTTTGAGTATGCTTTCTTTCCTTTTGAGTTGAAACAATTGCTAAAGCTTAGGCAAATTGTGGATCAAAATGTTGGGGGATTGCCACATAAATGCAGAACCTCTGAAGTTCTTTCACCACATATATGGCAAGCTGCAGAACAAACAAAATGTCGATTTTCAAGGAAAATGACTATCTTTGTCAGCACATCGGGAGAATTATTCTGGCTAACGGCATTAAGGACAAGGCTGCTTGACTAGATGAATCAATTGAAGATATTATTTATGTTTTCCCTTGAGATGAGCACAAATTTTATTGAAGATAATCTCAATGAAGCCAAATGCATTTCCGGAGAGAATGCTAGATTTTGACAAATGAATGAGAAAAGTACTTACATGTCTTTTCCATATATGTGGCAGTGGCCATAGCTTTTTAAGAGGAGCCATAGCTTTTTAAGAGGAGCTATAGCTTTTAAGAGGAGCCATATCTGATAGCAGTGAAAGTACTGTGCTACATAAGTAGCTAACCACTTTGTTGAAAATTGTTCGTAATGTTTATCTAATTATAATTAATAAATATAAATAATATGATGAAATGGAAGTTCTCTATATAAATCCTTGAGCATTCAATAGCAAAACGTTGGCAAAGACAGACTGTTTGTTACCTTCATATTGACATATTATATTGCATGGTTTTTCAACCAAGGAGCGTCATTGAAATTCAAGATTCCATCCAAACCAAAATGAAAGGAAAGAAAAGTTGTTATGCTAAACATGTGTGGTCATTGAAAGTGTAATCATTTGTATAGATTATGATAATGCAATGCCATAATATGATGCTAAGCGCAGAGATGATCCTTTTTGCAGAGGTGATGTTTTTTGTTCTCATTGCTTTGAATGTTGTTTTATTAATTTCTAGCTAACACGGCCTGGAAGTTATTAAAGAGTCCAACTTGACAGGGTTGGAACTAAAGAAATGTTCGCGGCGGCCTTGGCCGTTGCGATAAATTTCCTGTAACTTCTAATTGATTCCACGAAGGAATTAAGCAGTACAAACAACAGAGGGAAAGCCACTAGCCCAAAGGCAAATACCAGTCACGAGCTAAACCAGCATGCCAAGTTATGATTTTCAAATTTTAGATGTAGATGTCGTTAGAGTTTTGATGGAAAAAGGACAGCAAATATTTTTAGAATTTAAAAAAGATAGATTGTAAGCTCAACATATGTTTTCTTAAGCATTTTTGTGTCACTACAAAGCATTCCTCTATTTTACATTTTCTAAAGTACAATCAACAAGTCTTTTAAACTTGAATATTTGAATGGTCCTATAATTTTGCATAAAGAAAGTATAATTTTCTTAGTTTCATATAGTTTTAGACCAAAATGCAAACTTCGCCATGATCCAACACTAATTAGTAAATTTCCAAATACACATATATGTAATTGTCCTCACTATGCTCTATTTGATTAATCTGTATTAGATTCAATATTCAAATACATAACAAGCCAAATTTGAAATAACTAGATAATTTTTGAACTATAACATAAGTAAACATGTTTTGCCTTACTTCCTCAAGCTTGTACTCTTTCATGTGAAAACCAAGTCAATGTCTTTCACATGCACTTCAAATCTTCACACAGATCTGTTCGGCAATAAACATGTTCTATAGTAAACCATCACGAAAAACCATATTTGTTTTTACTGTATCTTTCATAAATTCAATATTAAGGTGTTCAGACTATCAAGACCAAAGCCATTTAGTTAGTCATATATGCAGTAAACAAAAAGCACTTTTTTCATTGGCATATAGTTCTGAAAAAAGAAGGAAGGAAGGAAGTATGCTTTGAAAACATGCATACATATCGTAGCTAGTTTTAGAATCGAGTTCAGAATTTAATATAAATCTTCCAGAGCTAAATTGAATTTTAGAATTAATGAGAGTTTCCGGCAAACTAGTTTTCAGGTAGCATCATGATAGTAGTCAATGCACCACTTGCACTCTCTGTTTTCCAGAACCAAACTTCCTGAATAAAGATTCCATAACTTGTTTCCATTTCAATTGCAGCTGACAAATGATCTAGAATAGAAAAATACAATGGGAGAAGAAACACACGTAGTTGCAGCCAACCATGTAAACATTAGCAATGGGCTTGGTAATGATGCAAGGGCCAAAAGGTAAATTAGTGATTCTATGTGACAATTAACCATCATGTCTGGAGCGTGTGATTCAGTTTCATCCAAATCATCTTAACCTTTTCGGTTAGGATGCACAACTACCACTCCAGAGGTAGTGGATTCAAGTCCCGTTCAGACCCTTAAAATGTGACAGTATGATTTGGATAACTCATGCCCTAGTGGTGTGGGCAACCCGTAATAGGGTTGGAGGTCCAGATGGTTGTCGTCACACTCCTTGGTTTCAGTCTTTTGCAGATCGATTTCGGTCCGCCCCAGAATTCACCCGATTGCAAGCATTCAAAGAGGGGGGCCTTAAGGGGAGGATAGTGTGACGATTGACCATCAGGTTTGGAGCATGTGATTTGGTTTCATCCAAATCAACGTGGCCTTTTTGGCTAGGATGCACAGCTACCACTCCAGAGGTAGTGCGTTCAAGTCTCGTTTTGACCTTTAAATGTGATAGGAATAGTCACTGCTAGGTTACATAAAAAAAAAACAGTTACCTTCACTTCTAGTTATACCTAGGGCATCAACTAGATCCTTTATTACCACTAGCACATCAGAAAGTAGCTATGCTAATAGCATTTATAATTTCAACTTATTATCAGGTCTAGCAAACGTAAACATGGTTGCACGACAAACTTATGGCAAGCAATATTGCCACTGCTCATGCACCTTTTTAAATATCAATGTCAAACATATTCATAAATACTATGTATTATCATTGTCTTGATCAGAATCATCGGCGAAATGAGTTACAAAGATGTATTGCTCATATGGAGCTCTTCCATGGTAAACGTTTGGTTGTCTAGCTCTGCCATAGTTACTATTTTGTGAGGTTGCATGACATACAGATCACTAAAACTTCTTTTAGTATCTGAACTCTTGCCTCTACCTTCCATTTTTAAACTAGCAATTTTTCTATTTGTAGAACACCAGGGAATTTCCTTCTTCAAAACCAGATCATTCAGTTGTTTCCCAATCGAACCAGCACAAGAAGAACTTCCATCAGACCACAGAACCAAAATTTCCTCTAAAGAAAAGATTTTTGCTTGCGTATAGTTTTCAATGTTGGAGGTCGGCATGTAGATTTGGGGAGTGGGAGTAAGACTCTGCTTTTTTTCCTTTTATTTGCCTGCCATACTTCAATTCCATAGAGTAATAAATTAGGCTATAGTAGATACATAACTCTATGATGGTAAAAAATCATTATTTAATTAGGGAGCATAGGTCATAATGGTCTTGCTAATAAGTGATAGGTAAAAAATCTTTATGCACATTGGTTTAGAATTTTTACACTAATTAAATGGACCCTTCCGTAAGAATACAGAATATAATAGAATAGTTTTTTTAATCGTCCACGAAGAGCAATGTCTATGGGACCCATACAAAGAGAGAGCTGCAAGCGTATTACTGTCAGGATTACAAAACCAGGGAATGATATCAAATTCAAAGCCTAAACCCTCCTACGATAATTGGAACTAAGTAGCAACTTATACACTTGCCCGTTTGCCCAATCTTACTTTAGCTATAGGCAATGGGCCCACGCCGCCTCAAAGCACGTTGAAAGGACAAGCAAGCTCAGTGGTTTTTCTGATGGAATGTACAGGTACACAGGTGCGTGCAGGTACGAACAGAGAAGGACCACGATGAATTGAGGCAGTAACTTGTGGCTTGCTTCCTTAGCAAACTCTAGGATGCAGATGCTCTGACACACGTCAAGTTGGCATACTATTGATAGCAGGTCAACCCCATGCTCACGCGAGGTCCACAACACTACTTGTGCACCCCGCTGCCGAAGAAGTGCAGACTTATAGCTTCCATTCGCACAGGGGCGCATCGCCTCCGCATTGAGATAGACCGATGGATCCGGGCGGCACGCGAGGACAGGATCTGCTAGTGTTGCCAACAGGGAGCCACTGAGGGTGAATGTCATACGCTCCAGACCTGTCCAACATTCGATCATATCGAAGCACGGTCTCGGGGGGGTGCACCTATCCTATAGAAAGTATGCCACCCGCGTATATAGGGTGGCAAAAAAGCCCCTATATACGACACTTTTTGTAATTAAAAACCCCTAGCATGCGATTTTTTTAATTTTGTAGGCATGGCTGCCGAACAAGGAAGACAAGGAACACCTTCTGTATCATACCAGACTTGATTCCCCGCCAAACACACCCCCTCTCCGTTTTTCTACGAAAAACTCCAAAAAAAAAAAGTATTTTGTGCCGTAGGTATACATACGGCACAACCTCAAAAACATCCCCTTCATGTTTACGCACGTGATTTTGGGGGGTCTTCGAAGTGACTCCCCCTTGAGCACGGTATGCTCAATTAGTTGTGCCTGACCAACCGTTGCATGAGCTATTAAACACGGCCTCTCTGGGCTTGCTGGGCTCATATCTTCAAGAGGTCATGGATACACGAACTCAGCTGCATCATCTAGTGCAGTATTGAATTGCACAATATTATTGTACAGTATACCAGCATACTTATTACTGCCAAGGATTTTCCCTCGAGAACCCTTTGGGACAAGGATTTTTTAATCTTGATTGTAATACGCTTGCTGCTTTCTCTTTGTTTAGGTCCCATAGACCAATTGTGCGCCATGGACGATAAAAAATCTATTCTATTCTATTTAAAAACGAAAAAAAAAACAAAAAAAAAACAAAAAAAAAAAAAGTTTTAGCACCTTGTTTTTCTTAGTTTTTTTACTTCCGTACTTATAAAGATTACGTACTAGGTAATTCATCTTCAGAAGAGATTCTGGCCTATAATTTTTTGAGGTGGCGCCGCCGGAAAAAATTGTAGCCAGAATCTCTTCTGGACGTGAATTACCGGACGTAATAAACGTTTGGAGACATTACGTCCAGTACCTGCCGTCTAGAGCTATGTCGATGCTTTCTGCTACAGGTTTCCTTTGCATTTGCTTCATTTGCAGGTCTGGAAATGATGATTTGGGAAGACCTTGCGCAGGCAGAGTTTAAATCCGGCGAAAAACCAGGAAGATATTATATAAACTCTGTTAGGGTAAAAAAAGATGCCCAAGAAACTGCAAGCATTCCCGATTTGTGGGTTGAATCGCATGTGGATTTGTGGATTTAATCGCCCTGTGTGGGCAAACAAATCGGTTTGTGGATCTGTGGGTGGATCAGTCATTTTTAGCGCATAACAGAGAAAACTATAGGAGAATCTCTCTAGCTTCATCTTTGCTCTGCAGACCGACCGATAAGCCAAAATAACCAACCAAATGCGTTAATTTCTTATTGCGCCTCCACTCTGTGCTCTGCTATGCCGGATTCGAGTAGAGTCGTCCAGGGATTTGATGCAGAGCAGAGGACGAAGGGGCTGATTGAAGACAAGAAACAGAGCATTTGTAGGCAGATCTGCTCTGCTATTCCAGATTTGAGCAGAGGCGTCCAAGGATTTGTTGCAGAGATGGGAGCAGAAGACTAATGGGCTGCTTGAAGACGAGAAACAGAGCATTTGTGGGCAGATCTGCTCTGCTATACCGGATTCGAGCAGAGGTATCTAGAGTTTTGTTGCAGAGATAGGAGCAGAGGACGAAGGCGCTGCTTGAAGAGAAGGGGCTGCTTGAAGACAAGAAATAGGGCACGCAGGCATCAGCGACGCCGCTCCGCAAATGGCAGGACATTTTACGTGATATAATATTGTCGAAATTTCCCAGTAATGTCGACCAAATGTTTTTTACGTATCCCAACATAAGTTCTATATCTACAAATTAGCTATCCTACCTTCCTTTTGCTTATCTAAACGTGCGTAATTCTTATACATCGATTCTTTTGGAATGTTCGTGTAATGGGGCACTTATCCTAGCCTTTAATTTTTGCACTCTTAGTTTCTCGCGGTTGGATTGTGAAGAGCTTCACCGACATACCTTGCGGACAAGAATGCCGCGTCTATCATTCGATGGGTCCTTGAACATCGGTTGTTGTTTCCAAATCCGCCACTGTCGATTTGGATCGAGTCCGCCGCCCTGAAGAGCTGCGGCCATCGTTCTTAAGTCCACCGACATCTGCAAGTTCGGGGGTTAACAATGGGTTTGCCAATGTCGGGGGATAAATTTCATAAGCAATAAGAAGGGAGGAAGGGAAAAAATTGTGGAAGGCATAGCACTCTGGCAAGCTCTGTTATCCATGATCATAGACTCTGTGGTATTCCGGTGAGAAACACGTATAACAGATGCCTTTGTTATAGTTTATGCTAACGTATCTCATTTTGATGATCCTAGTTCTTGTTTTCACATGATAATTCCGCCACGTATCTCCCATTTCCACAGACTTTGGATGCTCTTGAACTGGATTTTCTACACAGTTGCTTGAAAGAAAGGGTTAAGGAAAACTCTTGTGAGATGCATGTTGTTTAAGAGCGAGTGTTTTGTTATTAAGTTTAGGTTTGATTTTGTGTTGCCACTAACTTTTGAAACATTTCATTTTAGTGTAGTCCGGTGGAGCATTTGCAGAGTATGCAGTTGCATAACTGAAATATGCTGCAAATTTACCAGTAGAGGTGCCTTGTGTAGATTTGTTGGTCTTCATGTGTCTGCTCTTACAACACTTCAGAGTCTCAAAGATTTTGATTGAGGTGTTGCACTTGTGTTGTACAGGTTAGTTGCATGCATTTCTCATGCTTGAAGATTACTTATGATCGTGGAGCTATGGTATATAGCTCAATAGATTAGGCAAAAGAGGGGTCTTTTGTTTGTGCTTCGTGCCTGTACTTTAAGATTATATGTCATATATATCATTTGGCTTAGTGTATATCTTTTCCGGCTTTTAAACCAGTGACTTCAGCATCAAGTTCCTCTTTGGATGCATTAATAAAGTCGAATTTCTTTTGTAATGAGATAGCTATGAACTAGTCTTCTTTTGTTGCATCAAGATGAAACCTTTCAGCTTCAGCTGTAACAAATCTTCAATCTCTGCTTTCCGCTCATGATTATCAGCTTCTATCCAACCCATTTCTTGTTAGAGATTGCATCCCTGACTGCCACCTGTAGAGTGGTTGGGATCATCCCAACGGCCAGTTCCGGCGGTTTAGCC
>JAANSK020285590.1:0-10764 GCA_011763485.2 Isoetes engelmannii | reverse complement strand
GAGAATGAAGATGTTGAGGTTACTCCTGTAGTAATTCTCTATTAACATCAAGCATTGTACTTATTTACATATAATATAAAAATCGCGTTCCTTCAAAAAAAAAAAACCCCAGACAGCACTAGCCTTGACAAACGCCATATTAGCCACTTCTACATACCTCAGTCAATCCCTTGGTACTGTTATCTATCCGTCCATGAAACCCTTTAGACCAAAGACGGAACACCCAGTACTTGAGCACATGAGAATTAAGAAGATAAACTTTTATTCAGATCACTAGAAGAACATGGAACTCAAAACTAGTGTCCAATGACCAAGTGATAACTTAGAATTGGGCCTCAGGCAAGATCTTATAAATGAAATCATCTCTTTCTATTCAATGACTTTGTAACAAAGATCACGTCAAAGACTCAAATGGGACTAAGAAAACTGTTTGCATAAGCAACAGAATATCAAATATTCTAGATATATACGAAACAAACATGTTTAATTCATGTCTTTTAATACAATAATCAATTTTCTTTTTCTTTTGATTCCTCAACATGGCAGAACTCTTAAGATGCCTTATTCTGCAATTTCAACTTCAAAAACATAAGCCTTGCTTAAAATTTTCCTCTTAGGAAAATTAGACAAATAGGAAAAACTTATCTCGATGCTTAGAGCCATGTTTTAACATGGTCTTGATCTGAAAAGAAACATTGTACCATCCTACAAAAATCCAAGGAGGTGGAGTTCTGGTTACCTGCATCCAACCATGTCAAAGTTAGCAATAAACTTGGTAACTAGACAAGGGACGTCAGGAAAGCTATAGAACACCACGGCTCATCGCCGGTCACCTTGATCATCTTAAGAATATTTATAGTAATAAATATTTAGAATATAATGTTGATCATCTCACATAAAGATTTGATATCAGTTCAGCATATTGCAGAATTTGCACTTAAAGAAAACCCATGTACACCGATTTGGATTAGCGCTCCTGGTTCCGAAAGAATCAGCACAAAGACTTGTAGTAGAGTTTTTGAAATACATTTGATATTCCCAACATCATCCCGTTGGTCTTGATGTGTATCCATAAGTGCAATCCATATGAGTGCATATACAGCTTGCCAGATCAGAAAATGTTTGTACGTAGCAGATGAAAGACCTTAAGTGCATCCCTTAAAACTGAGCATCAGAGTAGAGCCACTAAGAAGAAAATGTCCAAGGAAATCCAACAAATAACTTGGCTGGATTTTGTGCCATAAAATTGCATAAAATGCATCAGATCAGAGTCTTGGGAAAGAAAATGCTCAAGGAAACCAAAGGGCTTAGATTTTAGAGTATTGAAGGGGCTGAAGCCTCTTTGAGCAGAAAATGAATAAATGGCGGCCATTTCACGCGCTACAGGTTCGAGCATAATGCCAAACATGGAAAATGTTATAAAGCCCTAAATCTTAGAGTTGCTATTTATACCTGTAGTCGTCTACAAAGACATGTATGTAGACCTGTTGCAATACCTACTCCACATTATCTCCCCCTTCAAACGTCAAGAGACAAAGGGAAGACTATATTCGGCTCACCTTTTCAAATGTCAAGAGAAGAGTTAGAAGCACCAAAATGTCTTAAAAAGCCATGCAATCCAAGGAAGTGAAAAGCGTCCATATGCAAAAGTCATATTGACTATGGAAAAATATTTTGAATGCATTCGAAATTAAAGTCATGCAAGCCAAGGAATTGACATGCAAACACATGTTATAAACTGTGAAGATCAATATTAGCTTAGGCAATCCAAGCTTAGCTATACATGTTCAAATATATACAATAAAAAAGAAAAAAAAAAAAACGCATGGAAACAACTAATTTTTAAAACACCACATGTAGATTTTTTTTTAAACTACATATCTTTTTTTTTCAAAAAACAACGTGTTAAAACAATGCCAATTTCTAATATTTTCTTAAGTAGACATGGTGTTTATTCAGGAAATAACCTTTGAAAACATTAGATAGTTAAGAAGAAAAACGCATATAGAAAATATATTTACTATATAAGCATAATACAACCCTATATGTGATAATAAATGATAAAATAAGACAAAAATAAATAAATAAAAATATAGCTTACCGAGGGGAAGCTGATAGTAAGATGAGTTTAGAAAAGAAGCGAGGATGGCGAATAGAGGCTAAACATCCAACCATGCCAGCCACAGAATGGCCAACGTAAATACATGACTGAATTTGAAGCTCTTCAAACAAGGCGATTAAATCTGCAGCATAGCCTTCGGAAGTGGAATATTTGGCGAAATCATAATAGTCGGGATTTGTGGAGCCTACACCGATCAGGTCGAAGAGTACAAGGCGATAATCGGCCACTAGATGCGGGATAATATGCTTCCAGATTGACTGATCTGTGCCAAGGCCGTGGCCCAGAACAACGATTTCATGTCCTTCGCCAAGTACTGTGACATTCTTCTTCAAGGCGAGACATCGCTTTCCAGAACAAATATTCGCCCAGCCATCCCTTCCCCTTACAACTGTTTTATAGCTTGCTTTTTGCCCCATCGACTTCAGCCCCTTCCCAGTTCAGAACGGTCGTTTCTATTTAAAGGATTCAAACTAAAGTAGCTTAAAGTCGGTTTGATTGCATTGAATGTAATAAAATAGCTAAAATGTAATAAAATTACTAAACTAGCTTAAAGAAGCTTTGATTATATTATACATTGAATAAGAATTTAAAATGTTAAAAAACATTCTTCTATGTCCACAGCGATTTAGAGATATTATTTGTAAGAAATGATGTTATCTCAATAGCCCTTACTAGTGATATGTATGTCATCATAGGAAATATTGTCATTAATTACTGCTTCAATAGGCGCAAAGGGGAAGATCTAAACAAGCTACCTTTTCATATATCGCATTTTCTTCCATCAGAATGCATATTTTCCCTTATGTTTACTAATTTTCTTGCTTGCATAATCACTGGAAAAGATATGTTCATCGATTGGCTAAAGCCTGGAGAACATAGGGTTTCGCATGTAAAAATCCCTCATCTGAAAAAACAGAATTGTTTTGTAGTTGAGTTGTTTTCTCATGTGAATGGTTAGAACTGGATTATGAGCACATTATTTCAAAATACAACGAGGCACTTGCACAAGATCTTGGTTGTCAACGACTACAAGCTTTTGCTTCACATGTTGAAACTAAATAAATTCCACTTGGCACATATTTACTACTACAGTTGACCTTTATGTTGCTTGCAAAATGATACTCGTAGTTAAAATGACAACCAAGAAAATATGTGTGTTAGAAAAAATCACTAATGCAAAAATTGTAGCGGCAAAAAAGTTTTGGTGCTTGGAATGGCAATTTACACTCTCGAACCGATCATGTGTTGAGAATAAAACTGTGCAAATAATGAGTTTATCTTATGATGCCAATTCCAAAAGAAAGTTGATTATGAGACAAAAGGCCAACATGAGCTAATATTGACAACGACTAAAGTTTTGTCTTATATCAAATATTTGAACATTCGATTTCAAAATCCTTTTTTTCGCACTTTAAGATGCCCATTCAAATTAGATTATGCATATTCGTATTGGTCTTACATTCGTACTGCAGAATACTCTTTGTATATCTACTATTATTCCAAATCATAAAAATGCATAGGATTTTGGTGCCTACATTGCTCAAACTTTGGACATACAAGGATTGTTTCCAATAATTAGCTTTCATCAGTTCAATAATAATGTGCAGTACTATTTGAATCCTATAAAGCCAACCTTTGCTAATAGAAATTCATCGTATGTCAAATTAGTATTTAAAGTGCAACCCTTGATGATGGTGTGGATAGCTGGCTCAACATACACCATGTTGAAAGATAGGTCCGACATACTCACCAGATTCATGTAACCGTAAAAATCCATTTGCATGCTTCCTCGCTTGAACGCACTAGCTCCGAGCCATCTGTTTTCATACAATTGCAGTAGGGTTAAAGCAATCCTAATTTTTGCAATCATGGCTCTAATTACATGCATGATTCATTTTCTATGTCTATATTGAATGCAATTGTACAAAATTAAGGCTGGATGGAATATGGTAGAATCACAAGAATAATAAATCCAAGTTTGAGCTCAGTATATCATATGATGTCGTAAACATGAGATTTTCCTTCCCTGAAAAGGCTCCAGCTGAAGCTAATTTTCTGTGCCCTTGAGCTCTTAAACAGGGGGTACTTTCGGCTTTGATTTTCTCTAGTTATCTAATCAATAAATGTAATATACCATCGTTTCACTCATTCAATGCTCCAAATAAAATCAGAGACACATACCATATGGGGCCGATTGTTCAATTTCTGTTACGATCATTCTTCAAGAAACACTAGGCTTTTTGGGGATGATGTGCTTTTGGCTATTGTGGTAGAATTTGTTACTTTCACAGTACAACCATGGACGATTTGGTTCCAACCAAGCATGTCATTGTTTTGTTTTATGTTTTGAATTTCTCAGGTGTTACTAGGCAAAGCTAAGCTAAGCTAAGCTCCTTCCATATAGTATAGCAAGATGCAGCATCAACTATACTAAGTCGTGCGGGGCGCTATTTGTTGCATTTAAATCTTCAACTTCTCTTGCTGCTTTTACAACAACTGCTGTTGCATCTCGCTTTAAGCGGTCCTTGTTACCACCACTACCAAGGTTAGATGTTAGCTTTTTTCTAGCCCAAGCTCATGCAGCATGCATTCTGCACATGATCAAACGCAGTTAATACCTTGGCATCTATTATATTTTGATCCTACATTAGAAAACATGAAGATTATACCTAATTGCATGAAGCTATAGGTTTAAGAAAGGGCAAGAAAAAATTTGCCTTGCCTGGATGATAGGATGGACATGAAGTTTATCCTGTCATAGAGTTGGCAATGAAAATAGATTCTGGACCTGAATGGTGATAATGTCCTCTCTACGAAATGTCTCTTTAGTAAGAAGATCTTTCCAGTTCTTAGAGTTTATGTTAAAGTTCACAAATAGCTTGTAGGAAGACAAAATCAATACCAGCTAGTCATAGAATTTACCAATTTTTAGGAGGATCCTCATTAAAGGAAATGATCAGATTGTGATGGCTTGAAAAAAATTAGGTCTCTACACGCCACAACACACAAGAGCTATAGTAGTTATTCATAGCTGCACGTTGAATAAAATATACATTGTAACAACACAATTTCCTTCTACTTCGAGAACCCTATGGAAACAACTAGTTATTCTTACTCACTGTGCAAATAAGCAAATATCTTATTTAAACGATGCACTTCGAATAAAATTAGCAACTTATGATTCTTGACTTGGTAATTACACTTGCTACCATACAAAACATCGACTACCATACAAAACATCGACGAGGAGTAACGAACAGCCACCCATCCTTGGGTACCTCATAATATAAAACATTCCCAGTGGGCTTCATGGCCACGATGTGTGAAAAAGTAAAAACCTTGTGCAACAGATGACATTGGAATTCACCTGCAATGTAATAATAATGATGCATAAGAAAATGGAATATGTCCAAAGATTAAAGAAGAGGTACAGGACTAAAGAAGTCTATGCTAAGGAATAAGGATGACCATTCAACCTTTTGTTTCGTCCATGCATCATTAAAATAACATCAACTTGCAAAACCATTCCAATATACTAGGAAGTTTACAAATCCACTTACCATATGCATTATTATGAAACTGCATCTTCATGAGGTCAGTCAATGATGACGGTTCCCCATCGAAAATAAAAACTTCTTGACAAGTTTATTGTTTGAAAACAAATAATTGTCACTAGGAATAAAGCTTAATCGTGGAGAAGGAAGGGACATAGAGATGCAATTTCATTGAATTTCATTGAATGGGGCCATTTTAGCAATACCAATGGTATAATCTTTGGTATGGCATTTTTGGGGTGGAGGATAGAGAGATAAATGTTTGCGACAATCTTGGCCGCCACGATAAATTTCTTGTAGTAGATCAACAAGGTGTATTGCTATGTAAAAAGAGTTAACATAACGAGTTGTGGTGTGAAGATATATTTAACAAAATCTGTCATATTAAAAAAAATTAACATAATAGATTATGATGTGAAGGTATATTTAATGGAATCCGTTATGTTAAAATAAAATTAACATAACGGATTATGGTGTGAAGGTATATTTAATGGAAGTCGTTATATTAAAAATTTTAACATAACGGATCATGTGTAAAGGTAAATTTAACGGATTGGTTATGTTACTTGCTAACATAACCAGTGGTATGAACCAAATCTTAAATTTCCCTTAATTTAAGATAACTACCAAATATTTAATCTTAAAATTTAAAGATATTCAATCTTAAAATTTACCTTAACCCCTAGGTGGGGAACCCCCCCCCCCCCCCCACCAAAGTTTACCAGATATTTGGGCATGGCATCCCTCCAACTCGGGTAATAATAAAAATATTTCAAAATACTTTTCAAATGAAGGGTATTTTTATAAACATGGTAATAATATTTTTATGAGACCTCAAATTAAAAATTTGTCTTCAAAAACATTATGTATCATATAAAATTTGTTTATAAATTTTTACGGCTTGTAAAGGTCTCGGCGGTGCCGCCAGGCGAGACAGTGGGCGAGCGGCCGAAGCCAAACCTGGCGGCGCCGCCGAGGCCTTTGCAGGCCGCAAAAAAATTCAAACACATTTTTTAAAATGTAAAGTGTTTTTTATTAAAATCAAGCCTTCTTGTTGTGCCATGGCTATGGCGGAAGTAGAATTGACGCCGGAGGTTTCTAATCCGCCACAAGCGGAGCTTCTAAAGCAAGCCGGAAACGGAGTTTCTATGCCAAGCCTAAATTTTAGCTTTGAAATTCCTACATACCTATCCTAAGTTGGTCTTGAGTGGCGTGAGTTCAACCCTGAAGCACAGAAACCCTTTTTAAGCCAATTCAAGCCGATTTTTAATGTCTCTTCAAGCCTGTTTTGGGTGAAGCAGACCCTTGTGGATTGTATCCATAGCTAAAAGCTCTCCAAATCCTAACTTCAGTGCAAATTCGTCGCCTCTGATGTTAACGACCTACAAAAACAGAGGAAAGCACCTGAGGAAACAGAGTTTGCATTGTAGAGTTAAGAAACAGAGTTGGTGGTTACTTGGCGGCGCCGCCCCTGAAAATCCAAAAAGAAATTGATGGATGTAGAATTTATGTAATAGAGGTGTAATTTCAATAAGGATTTTAATAAAACATACTTTACAGATCAATATAAGTTCTTTCCAATAAAATCAGATTCATCTAGATCGGAGTTGGACAAGTGATGCTCATTTAAGTTATTTCTTATAACTCTTATTTGAACCACTATAACTTAAAGATTCCAACTCCATGTTAGATGATTCCACTGCTACTAGATAGGTCACACTCTAATCTACAAGTTTCCTGACGACAATTTTAAAATTTGATCGATCACAAATATTATTGCCGTTCGAGCCAAATACCCTGTTTCTGGGAGTATTTTTTGTAAATACAAAACTTTATGTTGAGTGGTACTGAGCTTGGAGCAGTTAAGGTGCATGTGTGTTCGCTCTAAGCATGAAAGTCTGAGAATGATGGATTTGGCCATACAGGAAAAGTTCTTTACTTCCAAGTTCTCTTTGACATGTTTTTCTAGATTAATTCAATACTAGATTGCTGAGGAAGAACAAATAGACAAAGACATGTACGGGCATCTCCTTGAAAACAAACAAACGTAACAAAATGATACAAATATACTGACTCCTTAGCAAGTTAAAGCTCCAATTTCATTAATTTGAGAAAACATACATTCTTGTTTTGCTCCAAAATAGCTTGCCGCATGCGTATATTGTAAATGGTCGTAGTCCCTATGAAACAAGAAAGCCTTCAGGACGTTCAATAATTGCAAAATAATATGCTTCCCTTACTGTTTAACATTCCTGAGATAAGCCCACTTTTAGCTTATAACAAGGTTGCATATTAAACGAGAGTGTTACAACACTCCTGTTTGAATATTCCCTTCTAAAAAACATATTAACTATTTATGGGCCACTTTTGGGGTTAAGTCCAAAAACTCATGGTGATTACAATTTAAAATGTGTTATTTTAGCAGATCTTTTTTTTTCTTCCCTTTTTTGGCCACTGTGTCAACATATCAACCATTGAAAAGGCAGTTTAGAGGTTATGTTCAAAACATCATGATGAATGATTTAGTGCACGCTATTTCAACTATATTTATTACTTTTCTTGTCACCGGATAACTATGAACACACCACAAAAGACAGAAGTTTAATTACGAGATGTAAACATACACTGCAAGGTGTGAAAATGAAGCAAACATACAGCTTTCTAGTGTGAAGAGGAAGTAAAAGCACCCGAGCATACCAAATCCACCAAGGTCCGTTTCGTATCAGTGTCCGCAAAAAGTTGTATGGAAGCGCCAAGGGGGGTGCACTCATATGTAAGGGGGATATGCCATCTGTGTGCAAGGGGTAGCAAAAAAACCCCCCGTCTATGGATTTTTGAGGAGCCAATTTTGACCGTTCCGAATAAATTTTACCTAGGCTAGTGCCCAAATCCCTAAAAAAAAAGTACCCCCTCCCGAACGTATATGTACGTAAATGGGTAAAAAAAAAAACCCTCCCCGTGCATGCACATGGGTTATACGGAAAAAATGGTGAACCCAACTTGGGAAGCACGTGGAGGCAAAGGTTAGAATATATTAACTAGATTTATTCTGCATTGTTCCGTTCTTGTATTTTCTTAGTGTTTCCTACCGTTTGGCGCATCAGGAAGCACCAGCGACACTTGCGACGAGGTGGGAGATCGTATTGCACTACCGGTTTGCCTTGTCTTACCTCAGAAATATGTTGTTTTTGGTTTTTTATTGATTGCTAGCTCTCTGTATACTAGATATAGGGCCGGCTTTACCACCTGCTGCCTTGGATCTGTCTGGCGACCACTCAAGTTTAGTTTAACTAGAGCGGACAACCCTTAGTCGTTGAAACTTAGAGGCAATGATACTAAGGTTTTAAAAAAGAAATTCGGTGATTACCGAATTGCCCACTACATTTCGTTCTGATATGCCAAATCGAGCGGTTGCCCGATTTCTCCTATGCCTCTGCAGTGGTAGACCCAGCTATAGACTAGACATGTGGCTTCTGTGGCTCTTTTTGGTGGCCACCTAATTTCAGTATAAATCTAGCTCAGGGTTTAAAATAAATTTGGCGATCTCCGAATTTAGCTCTTTGAGAAGCGCATGCAAGCGTATTGTGCTGAAGTGACAAATTGGGCGGCTTCCTCATGTGTTGTTTTACGAAGTAGATCTTCTAATCCTTGATCTTATATTTTGCAGGACTCATGGCCAGGACTAAGGAAACGGCAAGGAAACCAAGCTTTGGTCCGAGCTTTGCAACTGAGCTTTCCAAGGCCAGATCCAAAGATGCACATGAAAAGCAGGATGAGCCAGATAGTGTTTTCAACGGGATTGATGTCGTGCCACAAGAGGTGCATGGGTTAGAAAAAACAAATTGCTAGTGCATTGAAGTAGGGGAGATATACTCTGAGAAATTCCTGCATCAAATCAGCATTCTTACAGATCAGCAGCTATACTGGATTGTTGCTTTTGTATCTGCAGATGAGCTAAACCAGTGTCTCTCTACAATAAAATATATTGATGGTGCAAGTTGTGCTTAAATTGGCACTTACCACGATCCGTCCCACGGAATCCCTCCTTCTACGAAGGTGAAAGAAGTACAGGCCTTGGTGATTCTGGTGTATTTATCGAGAGTGCCTGTGGTGGGAGGCATTGTGCCTGAAATTGATATATGCTTCGCCAAGCCGGACCATCCACAAGAATATTTTTAGTTTCTAGCGCATTTGTGAACAGCAAAAGAAGTCCACAAGAAGACACTTGATACCGCATGCAAACTAGGTATGTTTCTTTGCCTAATAAATTGGGCGGCCGCCCAATTTCTTTAGTTTTTTGATGTCCCTGTCTAAATTCAGTGGTCGTCCACTTTGCTGACGTTCGTGTCTTCAAGAAATTGATGTCGTGCCACAAGAGGTGCATGGGTTAGAAAAAACAAATTGTTGGTGCATTGAAGTAGGGGAGATATACTCTGAGAAATTCCTGCATCAAATTAGCATTCTTACAGATCAGCAGCTATACTGGATTGTTGCTTTTGTATCTGCAGATGAGCTAAACCAGTGTCTCTCTACAATAAAATATATTGATGGTGCAAGTCATGCTTAAATTGGCACTTACCACGATCCGTCCCACGGAATCCCTCCTTCTACGAAGGTTAAGGAAGTACAGGCCTTGGTGATTTTGGTGTATGTATCGAGAGTGCCTGTGGTGGGAGGCATTGTGCCTGAACTTCGCCAAGCTGAACCATCCACAAGAATATTTTTAGTTTCTAGCGCATTTGCGAACAGCAAAAGAAGTCCACAAGAAGACATTTGATACCACGTGCAAATTAGGTATGTTTCTTTGCCTAATAAATTGGGCGGCCGCCCAATTTCTTTAGTTTTTTGATGTCCTTGTCTAAATTCAGCGGTCGCCCACTTTGCTGACGTTCGTGTCTTCAAGAAAATGGGCGGCCGCCGTATTTGTTATGCCATTCGCAATTCTAACTATATTTCGTCTCTCATAGCTTGCTGTTCTATAGACCGTGGGGTGGAAAGGATCCTGATAATTATGCACGAATTCATTAATTTGAGAATCCGTACATTCTCATTTTGCTCGAAATAGCAAATCAGGGGCATATAAAGGTC
>JAANSK020285579.1:0-10764 GCA_011763485.2 Isoetes engelmannii | reverse complement strand
TTGATACCTGGTTTGCTTGTTGAATACACAATGTAACAGCTATCTTGCAAAACCGAGTTAAGAAGGGCAAGTTAACAGCTATATTGCAAAACCAAGTTCTGTCTGCTTTTGCAGACGGTTGTTGAGAACGTACTACGTAAACAAGAAATATTTAGCGAACTTGAAAGATTTTGTAAAGCAGATTGTATTCTTGCCAGTAATACTCGTTCCCAAGATTGGATCATTGCACATTTTTTCAGGTGCTTCTTTAATTCAGCCCCGCCCATGTTATGCGGCTGCTTGAAATTATCCGCACACAGAAGACTTCTTCTCAAGTAACACGACGTTAAGCTATGTCGCTTGCGAAAAGATTAAAGAAAACTCCTGTTGTTGTTGGGATCTGCGCTAGTTTTCTTGTTAACAGAGTGCTTTCCTTGTTTTGCCTGTCCAATCCTTGAGATTGCTGCCTGAAGGGCATTTTAGTAATATTCGATTTTGTAAGGGTAGTTTGGAAGTATTAACATTTCGCAGGGGTATTGTTGTAACTTTCCCTTATGTTTTTTGCTTGCAGATGGGTTTTCAGAGGAAGGAAGCCCGAACTAGTGGAAATTGCGAGGCAAGATAACCCCGTTCCTTCCAGACTAGTCTCTGGTTTTGGCATGCCCACTTCTGAGCCTATTGAAGCCCCCAATCCCCTTAATGAGAGCTCTATATTCCCTGTGCATGTGACTTCGGAGCCTGATGTGCAGATTTTGGAGATTGAAGAACTTCTAAATGTGGATGATCTCTGTGGCAGGTTATCTGAATTTGTTGATCAATTGTATGATACAATGAGCAATATAAATTGCTATGTAGATCTGCGGCTCACCTGTATGTTTGTGGGTGGAAGACGTCCAATTGTCAGTCAGGCGATAATTACAAGAGCATATCTTAGTAAAGCCAGGGCTGTGATGCACAGGAACAAGAGAATATATGATATGTTTTGACGCTCTCATATGAATGGACACCTAAAACTGAACTGATGCCTTTGGTTGAACTTTTGATAATGTGTTTTAATCTATGTTTTTTGTTTGGTGGCTTTTTGTTTGGAAGTTGTGGTGGCGAGGTGATGGCACCACCACAGTATGATGATGCTTTGGATGTGTGGTGCCAAGTGATGACGCCACCACACATGTGGTTGATGTGTTGTGTTCTGTATCATGAAAAACTTATGTTTTTTATGACATTGTAAATATGAGTTAAATGACCTATAAAAGATGTAGATCTTGTGGGTTTTTGAGGGGTCTTTGCATATTTGCACTGGATCACGGGGGAGTCAGATCTTGGAGCATCGACTGAAGACGCAAGGTATGATTTCAATTTTAAAGCTTGCTGGCAACACTTGGGTTTGATTCCCAAGGAGCTTATTTAAGTTCATACCTTTGTGTAATATATGATTTAAGTTCATACCTTTGTGTAGAATAGGGTGTTAAGTAGCAACAGATTCAAATTGGATAGGATAAGATGTTGGATTTGCAGTGTATGAAGAAGGTGCATGGAATTCTTGTATCCATCATTTATTCATTTATATGAACCATTGTGTATTCATAGGATAAGCTTATTTTTTGGTGCATTTTTATACTGTTAGTCTAGATTTAGGATTTCCATCATAGTGGCTGGGATTTCGTTCCAGATGGATTATTCCAGTTAGAGCCAGATTAGCCACAATTATCTCCAAACCATGTTGCACATGTTGGTCTCATTATTTTATACATTAGTATAATAACATGGATATGGTCGGTCTTTAAAACAACTGCATACTGGGGCTGTTCAACTTTTATTTTCGACCTTTGATCTGACGAATATTCCGTCTTTGATGCCAGATCAAAAGCCTCCAGTATTTAGAGGAAAGAAATGCCTGCTAGCATCAAAGGTGCACAACGTGCATGAATGCTGTGCTGCCGGAATCAAGGCAGAAGCAGCCCTGCTTCACCAGCCTCAACGCCTGTAGGCCTACCATCCGATGACAATGGGTAGAGGAATCGAACCTCCAGGCTGAAAAAGTCTCACCAAAGCCCAAGAACGGCCGCCCGAAAACCAGCCATGGTGAATGCCGAGGCAAAGATGTTGTCTCATTTGCCTCATTCAGAGCCCGAGGCAGCTATGTTTATGGCTGCATTTTAGAAGCTATAGTGTCAGATTTGACAGTCGTGGCTACGGCACCGCTATCCTGTGGTCCTGTAGAATAAAAATTGAAATCAGGGCGAAGGCTATATTCTTCTACAAAAACAAAAACAAAGAAAGCAAGGAAGCCTCCTCTCCACACTCCGCCCCTCCTCGCTCCATCGCCCCTGCACAAAAACCCAGGTCGGATTCTACAACGGCCTTCATCGTCCTGCAAACTAACCAGAATCCGAACTAATCGGCATGCAATCAGCACTTGTCTCTAGCACTCCGCCCAGCATCTATGCCCGCCATCCTTCTAAAACTAAACCTTGCTCCTGAATACATGCACAGAAAAACCTGCTTTGACGACCCCGCACCACTAAATGCCGACAAGCTGCCCAAAATCCCACAAATGTACGAATTCCAATGCTATACGAATCATACGTTAAACCACTCCCACATGTACGCCCCCAACTACAAAATGAAAACGTTGAACATATTAACATGCATGGACCCATTCAACACATCAACAACCATTAAATAATGTGCAATGGTTGGACTATGACTTTGAGATTGTACGTATACATTAGGCACGTTTTATTTGCCCTCGCCTAGTTTTGAGTGGTTTATACAAATAGCAGCAAAACATAGGGGAGTTAAAGGAATGGAGGGGGAGGGGAGTAAGTAGCTGGTAGGTTCGGCTAGATCTAGCACGAAACTTGTCAATTATGCCCAAAAAGTTCCCCGAACCAAACGAAAAGTTTCCCGAACCAAGATGCTTTATGAGCTGAGGGTTGTAATTTATGTATGGTGTTTATTGGTTAGATTGTGTTGTGTTGTTTGGGTCTATGTGTATTAACACCATGTATTTGAGCATTAATGAGAATAGAATAAGATTTTTATAGTCCACCGAGAGTAACAACAGGAGACAATATAAGCACATGTAGCCAAAATGATATTTTGACATAGCTGCATACTTTATGATGTAAAATTGTTCATTTTAATTCTTGATACCAGCAAGTTCGTCACGTTCCATCTAGTGGGTGGAAAATGGTAGTCCGATATTCCTTTTAATAAATGAGAGTCAATTGTAACGCATTGTGTATTGTTATACTTTGCTTACTTAAGGCGGCTCAAGAAGACACCCCAGATACAGAGATTTGGAGAAGCTGCTTCCATCAGCAAAGAGAATTAAGATGTATTTCCTTGTTTCTTTTCAATATGAGGCTCGAAAAAAAGTTACCAGCTTTAAATGCGATGCTCTTTGTCAAACCGCACGGCAATGGACCAGTGGCTATGGCGACCAGATCATTTAGTAAGTTCTAATCTGTGCCGTTGTCAATAGTTAAAGCTGAAGCATTAGAAACAGAGCTTTTGCCCTTGTGGGTTGGAAACAGAACTATATCTAGTTTTCTGACAGCGCAGCAGTTGCCTATCAAGCAGTCTTCCCAGATGAAATGGGTTTATAATCACTCAGTTATCACTGCTTATATGAAAGATTGCTATGAATTTCCGCTCAATCTGCTATATAGAGTGCAAGACTAGGCAGAACAATGAGTAAACCACTAGAAAGGGTGCAAAAAATTCTAGAATTGATAGATGAGATAAAGAAGCTAGCAAACCAAGTTCTCATTGATAAGTCTGCCTTCTTGAAAGCGGCTTTCTTTGTTGTAAATTTAAGGTCTCTACTGGAAGCCCTGATTTTGTGTGAGGATTTTTTGGACAGTAATTCCTCATGGGAACCATTAGAGCAACTTGGGAAAAGCATCGAGCTCATTCATAACACAATTAAAGATTACCTGGGCAAAAGCCGCATTTTCTTGTTATATCATTCCCCATATGTTGTAAATCGGATTAAGACAATGACACAAGTCCTTGCAGTCAACATTAGCATGCTAGCAGAAAAGACTGCAATCTCTGCTGACCTGAGAGAACAGATGTTGGAAATGGCTGACAAGCTTGCTAAAGCTGTCTTCTTTCCAGACCCTGGGAATGAAGAACTTGCTAAGACCTTGTCTGATTATCTTGCAAAGGGACATATGGATGAACAAGGTTCGACGAGCTTACTCCGACAGATAGCGGATCATCTCAGAGTGCCACTATCAGCTGCTGCAGGACTGAAGCTTGAGCTTTTACGCGACAAAGAATCTGCAATGAACAACAATGAAGATATGAGAGAGTTGGACGGTTTGGTTATGCTTCTACAGAGTGCTGAAGTTCTTGATGATGTAAGAAAGCTGGCATCTGAAGACTCATCACTCCAATGGGGCAGCTCATTGCTTGTTCCTGCTTCTTTCTTCTGCCCTATAACAGGACAGATGATGCAAGAGCCTGTGCTCATTGAAGGGGGCTATACTTATGAAAAAAATGCAATCAAAGAGTGGTTTCAAAGGGGTCACAGGACTTGTCCAGATACTGGAATGGAGCTTAGCAGCTTGGACATTGAACCAAATTATGGCATGAAGCTTGCAATGGACGAGTTCTTTGACCGCATCTTCAAAGAAAAGATAAGACAAGCAATTGAAAAGATTAGGGATGATGGCTCCGCAATGGATAAAGAGGAAGCTGTGTGTGTTATCAAAGAACTGATTGATACCAATCCAAAGTACAAGCGCCATGTTGTTTGTTTGGATGGGATAAAGCATTTGGTGTTGACCCTTAAAACGTCTGACCTTCAGGTGAAAGAGAAGATTCTGAAAATACTTTGCAGCATCGCTGTGCTGGGAGATGAATATAAGGTATGACATGATTGAAACCCTATTTGAAATTGTTATTAAATTGTTCAGTTTGAGTTCCTGGTCGTGGTTTTTCATCATCATTACAGAAGATCCATCTTGCAACCTATTATGATAACATGACCATGGGGGCACAAAGGTGTCCCTCCCTGCATTGTTATGTGTTAGTTGAAATGGTCAAATGATGGAGCCTTTTTCTTTGCCTTTGATGCATTTTTGTTGTCCAACTACCTTCGAGTTAACATTACAGATTATTATTTGCTGAACCATGGTCTCTATGCCATTTATGCATCACATACTGAACAATACTTCTACATAGACAGCCAGATTATATCACTCACTCCATGCATGGCCTAATGATGTTCAATTTATTTCATAAGGGTTTAAGCTAATGGGATGTTGTTTGTTTATGCCTGAGGTCACTTTTCCTTTTTATCACTAGGTGCAAATCAGCAATGCTGGCGTGGTACCCCTGTTGCTCCGTGTTCTTAC
The DNA here is from genome assembly GCA_011763485.2 of Isoetes engelmannii. Lineage (NCBI taxonomy): Eukaryota > Viridiplantae > Streptophyta > Lycopodiopsida > Isoetales > Isoetaceae > Isoetes > Isoetes engelmannii. The sequence goes on along the minus strand of JAANSK020285579.1, from coordinate 5,413 downwards.
AAAATGTCACGGTGATAATTTATATGCTGTGCATCTTCTTCTGGAGATCTCAAAGACTGAAGAAGGCAGAAAACTAATTGTTGCTGAGAAGGGGGCTATCTTAACTATTGCTATGGCAGTCAACATAGAAACATCAGAACAAAAGTTACACGCAATACAAGTTTTGGAAAATCTATGTTGTGAAAATTATAAAATTGCAATTGACGCAGCGGCTGTGGGATTGTTTGGCCCTTTAATGGGTTATTTATCAACTGGTATGTCTTCTTTATATGCATTTCAGGTGCAATTAATACATAAGGTGCAAGGACAACTCCGATGTTTATACAATTTTCCTTTGCAGGTGATGATCATGTAAGGTACGAGATGGCTACTGCAATATATGAAAAGTTGGAACTTAACGACAGCACAAATCATGCACTTGTGAGTGCAGGGGTTGTACCCCCCTTGTTAGATTGTTTGCAAAATGGATCCAGCAATTGCAGGCTGGCTTCTGTGAAAGCATTAAGGTGTCTTTCTGCTATTGATATAAATAAGGTAACAATTGCAAAGGCAGGGGCAATACCAATACTAGTGAAGTATCTTGGATCAGAATTAAAGTTGGAAATAATCTCTACCTTAGCCAACTTAGCCACAGATCAGCACGGTGCCATTGCAATTGATCAGGAGGGAGCCGTGTCTCGGCTTTTAGAAATGTTAAGACTAGGTGATAATCGTGTGAAGGAGTATTCTTTAGTTACTTTACAGTTCTTGGCTAAAACAAGTCAGACTGTTCGTGCAACTGTCAGAAATTCTCAAGGCGTTCCTAAGCTTTTCAGTCTTTTGCAGCAGAAATCATTATCTGCACCTTGTAGAGTAAATATCATGGGTCTTCTATATCATCTTGCTGCAGATCGTGATTGTAGGCCTGCATTGGAAATTTGCCCACCTGTTCTCCAACTTATGTTTCAACTTCTAACACAGAAGATTTCTGCAGAGGAGATGGGGTTTATCCTTGGCATTTTAGCTGGCATGGCAAAGAACGGAAAACAGATGAAGCTCGCAATGATTTCAGAGGATCCTTTTGAGACATTAATTGCGTGTTTGGAGTCAAACAACTTGGAGGTAAAGGGATTTGCTGCAACTGTTATCTGCAGGTTGATACATCCTGATTTAGGTATCAACATTGTGGAACCATTGCACATAAAGCTTGCTGGATTGGGTATTTACCCTCTCCTCCTCAATATATTGGAAAGTGGCACTAGCAGAGGGAAGCTACATGCTGCTGTAATCCTGGGGTATTTTTCAATACATGCACAAAAATTAACTCAAGTACAACCTTTCTTCAAGAAACTCCTTTCAAGACTGGGCTTTAAAAGATATAAAATATGCAAGGTCCATGGAGGCCAATGTACGGGGAAGATCACTTTATGCCTTGTTGAAGCAGGAGCTGTTCCGGCGCTCATAACTTTGATTGAGGATGCTGACTTCAGAGTTGCAGAGCACGCTGTAGAAGCTTTATTAACGTTAGTCCAGAATGGAAAAGGTGGGGTTGACTATCTTGTAAAAAATGGCATACTGAAACCAGTGATAGCACTGGTGGGCAAAACACCAAGTTCTAGTGAAAAGGCTGTGAAAATGCTGGAAAGAATATTTAAATTTAAAAATTACCGAGACGATAAATACTGTAAGGCTGCAAAATCAGGTCTCACTTCCACAATGACAACTGGAACTATAGAAGCAAAAAAAGCTGCTGCTACTGCATTGATGCACCTTGGTTTAATGCCTCGGGGTTCCACGTATACAGGGGAATCGTTCTTGGATTGATTGCATGGCTTCTCTAAGTACATGGTTACTATATTACTGTGTGAAGTGCCACCATTCTTGGTTACTATATTACTGTATGAAATGCCACCATTCTTTCATTTCCACTGAATTTTTCCAACAACAGGAACCAGTGCTGGGGGGGTCAAATTTCTTCCATGGCTAGAAGGAGAATACATCTAACCCTTGGAAACATAATAAAAATATCTTATAGCCGATCCACAACTCCATTTAACGTCTGATAATTGTAAATTTTCCCTCCAGTTGCAACTAATCCTAGAGAAGTCAGTACTCAGTCCTCTAAAGTTAAGTCCACATGATGAAATGAGCTCAAGAAACAGACAATAGGCATGGCAGCAAAAGCATGGAATTCCCATTCTCAATGCTTGGATCTTGTTGCTGCTAAGAAGAAACTTTTCCGCTCTAAGAAGCTAAATTTTACTAAGCATAGTTCATGTACTCAATGAGTGAACATTTATAAACAGCTATGGCTTCCCGTGGACGTTAAAACCTATTATTATTTATAAAGGATGGAAGGGCTAATTCGCGTCTTTTCTAATACTGCAGTCTAATCCAAATTCAGTTTTATCCTTCCATAAAAAATTCATAATAAACCTACAACGAATTTGCTGACACAAGTGTTTTTGTTCACTAGGATGCGCAGTCTTATTGGTATTAACCTGCAACTGTGGCGTTTTCATTTTGAATAGGAATTTGAAAATTGGTTTGAATTGGTCAGAATCATTGGCCATTTGGTAAATTGGCATCTATTCCTTGGTAGTACAATAGAATAGGCCATTTGGTAAATTGGCATCTATTCCCTGGTAGTACAATAGAATAATGGTTTCCCAAAGAATTGGTTTCCTTGATACGACTTCAAAGGCTGATTAACAATATCCTTGGACCTAATAAGCATATGCTCGAGGGCATATTTAGATAAACTAAAGAATGGAAAACTGGACCCATTTCAGGACAAAAAAATTTTGTCTGTTGCAGTGCATCATTCGAAAAGTTCCAACTTCTAAGGGAATCATAGTACACTACTTTGTGTAAAGAAAAATGCACTACTTTGAGACAAGCATATAAACCCAAGGGAAGCTGCAGAGGCCACAACTGGATCAATGGTTTCAATAGTAGAAAAAATTTCAAAATTCCATGTGGGTTGCAACAGAAAAACGGAGAATGAGAAGAAGGCCAATTCTGAAGGTGATTATGGGGCCACTCTGAAAAGGATTGAAGAGAAGGCTGCTGTGAAGGTGAAGCACAAGGCTGATGATGAGAAGGTGCGCATTTTAGTGGCAAAAATGAACGGGCAGAATGTGCAGCAGAAAACAAAAAAACAGGGGCAAGATGGTTACTTACATGCTGAGAAAACGCCTCATTCAAGCTTGAATGGCAAAACAGGGCGCTCCTGGGGGGGTTCGTGCGGAGGCGGTGAAGGCGGCCTCTTGAGCAAGCTCAAAAAAAAGAAGGATGGCCATAGCCACCGGAATGGATCCCGGAATGGATGCATCGGCTCAAAATATAGTGATTCCAGCAGCAGCGATGATGAACGCCATCACCATGACTATGAAGAAATACCTCTCTATCCAGAATTCAAACCGGCTGCGGATCAAAAAGCTGCAGCAGAGTTGGAGAGATTACATCGTGATGACTAGTGAACACCACCATGGCAAAAAGGAATGACAGCATACTTTGTCTATACTGTAGTATTATGTTTGCCTTTATATTTGTATGTTGTCTCTCCTTGATGTAATGGTAACACACTAGTTCCTTCGCAATGCGGTCTTGAGTTTGAGACCACATTGAATCTTGCTCGATACTGTTAGGGGTAGTCACATGTCCAGTTGGATGCTGCCTAGTGGTGTAATGTTAAAATTACTAGCTGTCACATGTCTAGTTGGATGCTGCCTAGTGGTGTAATGTTAAAATTACTGTCTGTCACACGTCTAGTTGGATGTTGTCTAGTGGTGTAATATTAAAATTACTGTCTGTCTGTCTATCTATCTTATAAACTGCAAATCTCTCTCGAAATTTGTGTCCAGAGGCTAACTCCATTCATCCACAATTAAGACCTCACTTTTGTTCGTATAGCTTGTATTATGTTCATTTCATGAAAGATGTTGTTCAGAAACCACTGCTAAGTTCTTAAAGGAATAAGGCCCATATCAAAGGATGGCCAAGTGGGTTCTCATTTCTCTGTCTCACAGGTGCAATAGGCTTGCTCAATGTTTTGGGCCAGGTCAATAGATTTCTCAAAGAACAAAAGGTACTCCAAGTCACTAACTGTTAGAAAGTTTTTGAACAAGTGTATCAACCAGCATGATGTTAGTCACTTCAAACTTGGTTTTTTGTACAAGGAATCGATAAAATGAAAGATGACGCTATTAATTAGTGGACTCAAGCAATTGATGAAATGGGAGATGATGCAATCAACTGTCAGATTGGACAATTAGTGGACTCAAGCAATCGATATAATGGCAGATGATGCAATCAATTACAAATTTAGGTGATTAGTGGACTACAGATTCAACTGAGACTTGCACTCACGTTCTCACATCTAATGATGATGGTTTAAACCCAAAGAGAGGACATCGCAATCCAATGGCCTAACCCGTAGGCCATCACTACAATGGGATTTAGAAAACACTTTTCAATTAATACTTTCTCTAAGAAGGATGATCTCTATGTAAACAAGGTGCCCAGGCACTATCGCCCCAGTACCATGTGTTGTTGCATGTATTTAATGCATATAGATGATTAAGTTTGAGTACATGGAAGAAGTTTGAATGCGTAAACCCCTAATAGATATGCCACTCCAAATACAACTCGACATAACCACTTTGTCAGCGACCTAAAGACTTGGTTGAAAAGAAGTCTAATGTTGGTACATGTATATCTAAGCATAAAAAGCCATCTCTTCTTCTATACTTAGCAACTAGGAAGTCCAAAGGCAATTTGAAGATTTGGTGTAACAATCAATTGGTGGTGCTGTAATCATTGCCATATGACATCATGTTGTAATTCAAATTAAATGCCATGCAGGACCATTCAGAGCTCCAAATTGCTTTTTGCAAGAATTTGTCCTTGTATAGATGTTTCTGCAGAACTCCTTAGTAAATTTTATTAAAATTTTAGTATGCATATTTTATCCACCCTTAATGAGCGATAACATACGAGAAAAAGATATGTTATGGTAAGTGGAGTCATATATGAACCCAAAATACTAGCAAATCCCGAGGGGGCGGAAGAAAGCATGAAGCGGCCTCAGGGCAACAACACCAAAACGACTCCAGTCCAGACGAACTCCAAGAAACCAGAAGAAGACCACGCCAAGTTAAGGTACAGAACATCAAACATGCACTAAGCAGTCCATGCAGCACTCCAAACCGGGACGTGTCAAACCAGAAGGCACTAGTCTAGGCAAGAACATCAAGTAAGCACCTATGCAATACACTAGAGTAGCACTAACTATATATGCCGAAAGACATCCAACAGGTGTGACGTTCCAGGTATTTATACGAGTATAAATACATGCCACGTCACCTCGTATTGGTGTCACCAAGGGTGTCACTAAGTATTCATTAGGGATAATTAATTAAGAATATTTAGC
>JAANSK020285568.1:0-10764 GCA_011763485.2 Isoetes engelmannii | reverse complement strand
TGTGGACGTGAAGCATCCACCTTCCTTGCTTCTGCTGTAATATGCATGTTACAAGCAGCATGCTCCGTATAAGTGGAAGTCTTGAAGTTTCTAGAGCCTCCTTTTGCAAATTTATTGTTTCCTATGCAATGGCAACAATCAACAGAAATACAAAGAATAACATAATAAAAAATCCAGCAAATGAAATGGCAACAATCAATAGAAATGCAAAGACTCGACATAAAGAGAACATACCTCTAATAGCAAAAGATTCACATGTAGAGCAGAAAACGACATCAAGATCTTTATCATATCGCATCCATTCCCATATTCTCAACCATTTATACTGAAATATAGCTTTGCTCTTCTCATCCTTTGGAACTTCCGTGCTTTCCTTCTCACTTGAATCAACAACCTCATTCTCCTCATTTTCATGATCCTGATCAAGACCATCCTTTCTTTTGATTTTCTTGTAAAAATCGAGGACATTTGGACCTTCAATGCGTTTATTTCTTCTCTTCCTCTTCTCCTTCATTCCTGTATTTAGAAGAAACGGAATATGTACAAGCATTCTTTACAATGAATCAAAATATGGGAACTGCCTCAACTCTGAAACTCGTCCATAAACTCTGAAATATGGGAACTACAAGATAATTCGTCCATAAAGCATAAACTATGCAATACCTGATAGACCGAAACGAATTGGAAATGGAAAACTCCAGCAAGATCAAAAGCTGATCACTGATTTGGAGAAGAAATGAAGATAATGGAGATGAAAATCAGAAAGCCAAATAGCCGAAATCCCCTCCATCGAATCTATGCAATACTTCTTTTATTCCCATTTTTGGCCGCGCACTAATGATGGGCACCCTCATTCACTCCACAGCCGCAGATTCGTAGATGAAAATTTTTGCACAGAGAAGAGCGGCCGCTTCTTTTCCCGCTGTGTCGATTCTCCTCCTCTCTCTTTGCTTACAAAATAACCTAAACCTAAACCTAGTGTCGATTCTTGGAATTTTATTTTTTTCTTCAAAATATTCTTTATATAAGTAAAGGACTAATAAAAAAAGAACCATATGACATTCTAGGGAAAATATATTAGTAATATATAGATATAAGAAAATCCTACGTATTTTTAATGGGACCGGATTTTTTTCAAGTAGCTCTAGATCCATTAAGAATTTCGCCTAGTCTCCGTTTTTTATGCCAGAAGTAGGTTCCTGTGCTTATCCATTTATATAAGCAATTTCGGAGTTGGACCAGACAAACAAGGGGGCTTACCAGGTATTTTTCGAACCCTGGACGGATACAATGGATGAAGGGGTTAAACCCCAGGAGTCTCAGGGTACAACTCCAACGACTTTAAAGTCCAGAGATGGTTTGCCATAGGGGAGGGTGCCTTCTTCCATTCACTCCCCTTCAATGGCCCGCTTTTTGCCCTTTAGTAGCCCACCTTTGCCCTTCAATGGCCCACTTTTTATCCTTTAGCCCACTTTTGCCCTTTAATAGCCCACCTTAAGAACCATTAAAATTTGATAAAATGCATGTTCTATTGATGGGCACTTGTGGTGAACTTGTGGTGAATGAAGGTCAAGTGTGAATATTTGGTGTTCAATTGAAGGGCTTTTAGTGGTCCATTGAAGGGCATTTTGTGTACACAACTTAAAATCTTCGTAGCAAGATTCTAATTTGTCAAAACTGCTCGTGTCTAGTATCAAACGAAAGCTAAAGACCTAAATTTCACTGCGGTTTAATGAGAGTTTAATCCATTGTAATATAGTTTTTTTTCTTTAAGCAGACGCTTCATGGGCACCCTCCCCTACCATATGTTTTCTCGTAACCTTAAGGACCCTAAAATTTTCGACGATTTCAATCTTTATTTTTTTCAGGTAACTTTAGGGTGGCAGTTTCTGGAAGCGATTTGGTGGTGCCGCTAGGATTTTGTCTTCGCCTCAGGAATTACTTTCCCTGCAAACAGGGCTCCCTTGCCTGGAGTTCCAGTTTTTACAGTGATCTTGTAACTGCACTGCTCTTGCATATTTAAATCCAGTTTAACTTAGATTACCTGTTTGCTTTCGACAGAAGAAAAGGTCTTACATTTTCGAGCTTCATGCTTCCAGCGACCAGCAGCAACACCAGCACTCGCCTGCTCGTTGCCCAGCCGCCTGCTGCTGTCAACAAAGGGCTTCCTTTTCAAACAAATGCCATAAACAAACAGAAACAGGGCTTTTTGGAAAAATAAATCCGCCAACATAGGTCGCTAACAGGGCTCTTGGCAAAGACTTGGTTTATGGCAGACGGATCACAGAGAAAATTTTGGGTCCACTAAAGTTACGGAGGGAAACTTCGGCTGCAGGGAGTCTGTAAGAAAACCTGGCCCTGGCGTCCACTAAGGTTACAGAGGGAAACTTTGATCGCAGGGAGTTTCTAAGAAAAACTGGCCCTGGTGACGCCGCCAGGGCCAGTTTCTTCTTGAAACTCCCTGCTTCCGGAAGTTTTCCCTTCCATAATAAGTGTGTACACGTGCTTAGTCCACACACAATGGTCTAGCCAATTCAAAATGACATGATCCAAATTATTTGACTTGCTAGAGTCTATAAATGGCGAGATGGTTGAGTTTGGCATGTTTTAGCATGCTAACTTGAAATTGAAGTTTATATTTACATTCTACTAAATATTTTTTTCCTTATCATTTAATTAGCCAATCCATTACTAGCTGTAATTCACACTCATCATCAAATTTATGGTTTACATTTATGGCATGTAACCAATCTACTACTAGCTGCGATTAATATTTTATGAAGATTTTACATAGATTCTACGCATACTTTATGAAGATTTTACATAGATTTTAGGAAGACTTTACGTAGATTTTATGAAGATTTTATGAAGATTTGCGTAGATTTTATGAAGATTTTACGTAGATATTATGAAAATTTTATGAAGATTTTACGTAGATTTTTATGAAGATTTTTCGTATATTTTATGAGGATTTTACGAAGATTCTATGAAGATTCCCATAGATTCCCGTAGATTCTTGCAAGATTCACATAAATTCCCCAAGATTATTTGTAGATTCCCATAGATCCTACAAAGATTCCCCGAGGTTCTCCAAAATTCTTTCAAGATTCTCCAAGATTCTATTGAGATTCCTCGAGATGCTCAGAGATCCCATGGAGATTCTCCAAGATCCCATAAAGATTTCTCGAGATTCTCAAGGATTCGATGAAGATTCCTCAAGATACCATAAACATTCCCGAGATTCTATTGAGATTCCTCTACATACCCACGAGATTCCTCCAGATTCCCTCAGATCCCAATACCTCCCATTGCATACCACACTTTAGCTGTTGTAGTATATTAGTGAGATGATGATCAATTCTATCAAGAAAATGCAATTTCTCCGCGATCAACCATCAACTCACCAATATGACCACAATCCCAAAAGGGCGGCGTGCAATGAAAGGTGATGCGGAGGTCTAAGGGACAATAATGATGCCTTTGTTTCTGCGCTTATTCGAACGATGAAGCTTAGTGTTAGTGACCAAGCTACATTGCCCAAATAGGATATGAAAGACTGGCAAGGGAAGTCACGGCATCTCTATTCATCCGTCCAGGAGCTTCAGAGTTAAGGTGCCGTGAATTCCCAACTCTGAGTTACCGCACCTGTTCGAACGATGGAACTTAGTGTAGTAACCAAGCTACATTGCCCAAATAGATGCAGTAAAACAGATGGGAATTCACGGCGTTTCTACTCATCCGTCAAAAAGGTTCAGAGTGAAGGTGTCGTGAATTCCTAAACCTTCCTTCCGCCCCTATTCCAACGATGGAACTTAGTGTTAGTAACCAAGATACATTGCTCAAATAGGAGGGGAAAGAAAGACTAGGAAGTCACAGCCTCTGTACTCACTCGCAATATAGATTCACTCAAAAGTAAAATACATTTTTCAAAGAGAGACAATACTAAAGCCGATAGGAATTTTGTTATACCCAAGTGCATCGTTTCACTACCTCAAAAGCGCGAAAAGGTCATCAAAATTCAGCATAAAGTTCTAGGAGAGATTCTCCATCCATTGCAGTAATGAGGCGTAACTATGGTACTCACTCTATGCGCGCTATAGTTACGTCTCACTGCCGCAATCAACAAAGAGTCATGTCCAGCACTAAAGGTTGAATTTTGATGAGCTGATCGTGTTTGAAGTTGTACAACGATGCGCCTAGAGACTCCCACCCTTAGAGGGAGCAGTATTTTCGATCCCTCAATTCAAGCGTCTCTTTGTGCAATGGAGCTTGACAAATAATCAAGCGACAGTGACACAAAGAGCCGTCTTAAAAGAGGGGTCGTAAAGTCCACTCCTACTAAGAGAGGTAACAAGAATCCTTAATGCTCACATGCCTCACAGGATCTTAAAAATATTTTCAAAAGTAGAGTTATTATCTCTTAGACAGTAACAATACTCTTTCACTGCATGACGCCCTTTAGGAATGGGGGTATATTAGTGAGTTGATGTTCAATTCTATCAATAAAATACATTTGCTAATCATTGTTACAGGAACTTCAGGCAAATGCTGGTCATTGTTACAGGCGCTTGTGTGTGACAATGACTAGCATTTGCCTCAAGCACCTGTCACAATGACCATCAACCACATTTCCCCACTGATTAACCATCAACCCACCAATATGACCGCCACTTCAAAAGGGCAATGTACAATAAAAGGTATTGTCACTGTCTAAGAGCAAGGGCTCATGCATAGCCCGAGTGAATTAAAACTTGAAATAATTTCCAAGACTTGTTCTTTCACGTCTTATTTCACAATGAAAGAGCCATCAGTTGCACCAAGGAGCCTCAAAGTAAAGGTACCATGAATTCCCGATCTTTGCTTCCCCACCTGTTTGAACGAACGTGGAGAAGCAAAATATAAAAGAACATAACTTCTGTATGTATCATATCAAAACATGTATGTTGAAATTTTGAAATTTTGACATTGCATGGTTCATCAAAATGGACATCTGTAATGAAACCTGTTCATTACAGAAATCACACATTGTACGGAAGCCGTGAAATTTGATTGAACCGGCTTGCTGAACAACTTCTTGACTACAGCCCATCCTGAAATACTTGAGTTGGTGCGAAGTTCGCGAAACTCCTCAAATTTATTTTGAATCAAGAAGTAAGAAGTCCTCATTTCAAAGTTATGTGTCTCTGTACGAGGAAGTCAGGCTCGAGCCGACCCTATAACATCATCATTTAAATATAGCATGGTGTTGACCCGATTATATTTCAAAATATTGCTGTTAAGTTTTTTCAAAGTCATCTTATAAATTACGTTCAATATTTGGTCATTATTCCAAATTGTACTGTTTCTATCCACATTAATAAGTTCCACTTGGAGTCGAGGGCTCAGTTTCAAAGACTTGTTCTTAAGAATAAAATAGGTGGCAATGCCACCTGGTGCTGCTGCTAGAGTTAAAACTAGTAAGAGAGCAGAACAAACAACCAGAAATTTGATTTGGAGGTTTCTTGTACTTCTTCATTCTCATTATGATCTAAAACTTCTTAATGATACTTCAGACTGCTAAGAGCAAGCTCTCTTAGTGGATCATCATCGTCGCCATCATCATCATCATCACCATCATCATCATCACCACCACTAAAACCATCTTTATTGTACATCCATGGAGGGGGTTGCATCTGCATTGGTGATTGCCATGGTGATGGACATGGATATGGAACGGGTGAAGGATCATCATCATCATCATCACCACCAAAACCATCTTCATTGTACATCTATGGAGGGGGCTGCATCTGCATTGGTGATTGCCATGGTGATGGACGTGGATATGGAACGGGTGAAGGCTGGCGAAAATGTGATGGAGCTGGAGGTCGCCACCTAGGGGGCTATTGGTACCGCTGATAATAATTTGGATACTGATTATATATTTTGCTGACTTCAAGCTTCAAAGCTCTAATTCATTCAAATGCTCTGATTCAAACCCTCATTTCCCTTTGCTCTGCAAAGTCCACACTCTATGCACAAATCATATTTCAAAGGATGTGAAATTTGGAAGCCCCCCGATGGAATGATGTACCTGCCATTGGTGGGGAAAGTTTTTAGTCGTACAAGAAAAATTCCTATAAACTTAAAATGTTATAGGCAATCCAATTATACAAACAATTCTCAGCAGATTTTTGAATGTATCGATAATTTTCCTACAAAAAATAAATCATATGGGCAGTACAATCTTTTAACCTTTTCTCATCTATCCTCATCTTCAAAATTCTCCTCATTATCTTCTTTACATCATCACTGGCATTCTGCCTATATATCTTGCTCTCCAGAAAAAAGCAAGAAACTATAAATGTATGAATGTTTCTCTTGCTTCCATTTTGCTAATCTTTTCCATTCTTTTGTTCAAGCTATGAATAAAATTTAATTTGCTAATTGTTTCCATTTTTTCACTGAAGCTATGAATAAATTTGATCAGCTCTGCTAAGCAACATCTCAGTATGTAGGTTGGAATCGTAAATTCATAAATTTTAAAATATAGTATATATGAATAAATAGTTTTCCAAAATAATTTGTATGTACCGGCACTTTTCCTATCAAATTTCAATTATCCAGCTAATTTCCTATTGATCTTCAAATGTACCAGCTTATTATAGGACCAGTTCCTACAAATGTTTTTGTGTACTGAAAAAACAAAAGTTCGTATCGGCAAAATTGGCATGCCTAGGACTTCCTCCACCATTGGTACCTGCTAAAGGAAAATCGAAATCATGGGAAGTCACGTATACCGTTTTGCAGCAGGTCTTGTCATCGAAAACTGTGTGTCCTTGCCGAAGTCATGGAAGCCCTGAAACCATGGAAGCCCATGAAAAGAATGAATCGTCAGGCGGGTGAGATATCAACGTCATTTCATGTAACAAGGTGCTGTCACATAATAGGTTGCCCTCGTGAATTCCGTGTAAAAAAAAAGAAAAAAAAAAAGAAAGAAACAAACAAACAAAAAGGAGGGACTAGCAAAGAGGCGCAATAGAAGGTTTTGAGCCTAGCACAATGTGGAGCTACTACATCCAATACAAGATGCTAAAGCATCCAAGGGTTGCCCGACAAAAGGGCAAATGAACAATATGAGATGAAATGAAATGAAATGAAATGAAGAAGATAAGACAAGACAAGACAAGACAAGACAAGACAAGACAAGACAAGACAAGACAAGACAAGACAAGATAAGATAACATTTTTATCGTCCACGGAGGCCACAACACGCCATGAATGCAATATCTCAATACACAATGAATGAATGTTTGTATAGAAACTTTGAGATCTGAAAGAAAATGGCATCCAAAGCCACTGAGTTGTAAGGATAAGGATTGTAGGGTAGTACTATCGACACCGATTTTAAGACGCTATGCCGTTTAGTTCGATGCATCGTTGTAATATATTATGAAGAGACGTTGTAAGAAGGAATGGACATTAATTACAGACGCATATACATAATAAAATACGGAGGCATCGAAAACGCTCGAATAAGTGGTCCTATTAAGAAAATGAAATGTGAACCTTGTAGAAGAAATTGCATTAGGGAAAAAAATAGGAGTTCTTTACAAAAGGGCATCAACAATACTTGAACTACAAAACTTACGTTTGGATGTGCAATGCAAGAGAAAGTTAGGAACAAACAAACAAACAAAGGGACTATGATACTGAAATGTAAATATGTGGAAAGCTTTCGACCTAAAAAGAAAAAAATATTTAAGGTTTTGGTAATGCATGTTTGTAGAGGTATTTGCAGTGAAAGGGGGCGAAGGGTGTGGAGGTGATAAATTTGTTAATTGATCATCACTTGCCTGGAAGATCGAAGGTTAAGTTGATTTGTCTATTGGGTTTTGTTTATAGATACTTGAGATTTGTCAATATTTGTGAAAACAGTGCAATTCCCTCGACATATAGATTCCCTAATACGTTAGTAGGTTGTGGGTCTTGCAATAGAAATGAACATATGGGAATATAGTAAGGAAAAACATAGTTATCATTTTGTGACATGGAGCAACAATAATTGTGGACATAGTAAAGTACAATATTTTGATATGTAGCTACGAATGATATGAGTAATGCCTATATGATGCATTGTATTGAAGCAACTACATTTATTATAACACCGTAGAATATGATGGGTGGTTCGTGGACTAACTTAGATTGTAAACCAAATGTATATTTATTTCAAAAATATAAAGCGGGCAAAGCTCTTCTTCATTTGTAAACATTGAATAGAATAACTAAATACTTGGACATACTTTTTCTATTTGTTGACACTCATATAAATTGTTGGACCAGTAAAAAAGCCATTTATTTATAAAACATGACATGTAGAGCATTAACTTTGACACTTTGAAATGAAATGGATTGTATCAGCACTTTACCGGCACTTGTCTATTTAGTCTTATAGTATACAATAGCATATTTTAATACATTGCAGACAAACATGTCTATGAGACACAACATTTCCCACAAAGCACCCAACAAATTTTAAAAGCATTTGATAATAGTTTCTGGTGCACCCACACAAAGTTATGTCTACAGTTCAAAATAAAACTTTGAAAAGTTGTTGAGTCCTTGGCCTGGAATCCTTAATATGGCCTGCAATGCCATGTCTTCACTCACTCAGTGGTATGATATGAAGCTTGAATGTTCTTTGATCTAAAACCTCAATAACCAAATTATCTCCTACTTTAAAACGGTGGTCTCTTTTAACATCATTCCAAGCAGTGGCGAAGCCGGCGCTCACGGTCCAGCGCCTAATCATGGAAATGCCACATCCGCATTCAGAACTTTATCATGGCATATATCCCCAATAGACATGACATTTAATTAACCTGGTATATCCCCAATAGACATGACATTTAATTAACGTGGTATTTATTGTACTGTTAAATTTAGAAGACTAATCATAAACAATTATACATAGTTACTATCTTACAAAATTAGAAGATGGAGAAATCAAACATACATTAACACTACAAAAGTTGCCATGTTTTGTAATTGCGATTTCAATATTTGTGCAAGCTGATCATGAATTACACAAACTATAGATCATTGCCTTTTTCATTTTTTCCCTCTTTTCCTTCTTGTAGGTGTCTCTTTAAAGTTCCTGTTTTGAAATTCTCATGGACCACTGCATTGGAAAGTTAGCATTTCAAAATGTGAAGTCTCAAATGCATGACCCAATTCAAAACTTAAATGTATGGTAATACAAAACGAGGATCACTGCATTGGAAAGGTAGCATTTCAAAATGTGGTCTCAAATGCATGACCCAATTCAAAACTTAGATGTATGGTAATACAAAATGGATGGTTCAAAAGGGCGCATACATGAAGCAACAAATTAGAATTCAAGTGCAAATAGCCCTAAAAGATAGTTCTACATGCATATAGAATTTAATTTTCATAGCTCTTGAAGGCAATGCTTTTCTTGCCATACCAAATAACATGAAGCTGAAAAGTTCGTAGCTCATATTATATGGCAGCTTTGATGCTTCCTATGGTGACAATATAGTTCCAAGCAACAATAAGCTCATAAATACCTAACCCCATGAGCCCCACGAAACTCAAAATCAAATTTTCTTATGTAATTCTAAGCTCAGCAGTAATAGCAGTAAGTGCAAATCGCAGCTCATAAGCTATGTTGAATTGAACGAATGAATGGTCATTCACAGGGCAAGAAATTAGAGTATGGGAAGAGATAAAGGTAGTTGGTATACCACCACATTCAATTATCATCCATAAGTCATCTACCACAGCTGCTATTGCAAGTGTTTACCAAATTTTTTTCTTGAGTATATAATACTCAGACAAAGATTTACAGTCCAATAAGCATTTACTTTTTTTCTGCTGCTAATCTAGGGCTATTTATATTCTGCCCACTCACACAAAATGTTGTCTGGTTTTTATGCTATGCAGACCAAACAAGATTCTCCACGATGTTGTACAAGCCAGAAATGGCAGTCACTAATAAGTTGTTCTGCCTCATCCAAATAACCTCAGAAGATCAATCATGCAATATAGTGTTCCATTGTTGGTGCAATCCTGTAATGCTACCCCTTGGATAAGAATATATGACTCCCATCCTTTAAAAGATCATGGTAATTACATCCAGAAAGAACATTGATCAAAGTGATATTGTCTGGCATGAAACCTCCCAATTGCATTTTCTGAAAGAAATCAAATAACTTACTCTTGCAACCACTGTGGCGTGCACTGTGCAAATGCTGCAATGGCATTCCATGAGATTAAGTTTCTTACATCTGTACCATAATCATATTTAGAGAATCCTTGATCCAATTATCAAACTTCTTACCTCCTTCAAGAGCCCCCAAAATAGCACATGCATCAATCAGAGTGGCAAGAGTAATTTTGTCTGGTGTTAAACCTCCCTCTCCATATCATGAAACAAATCTAGAGCATCTTTGGATTTCCATGGTGCACACATGCAGAAATAATGATGTTCCCCACAAGTATTCCTTTCAGGCATTTTATTGAAGACCGGCTGGACATCCTTCAAAGTCCCAAATCAAGCATACATGTATGATACAAATACAAGAATGTAAGTTTATGCAATACAATGATGCGGTATTGTAAAATAAGAAATACGCAATTCATGGATATCAAAAGCAAGAAATCCTGGAAGGCATATTCCATGTGCTTAACTGGGCAATATTCTAGAAAGGTTAAATGATATGCAAAGAATGTTAACATGTTGTTGTGCAAAGTCAATATGATTGG
>JAANSK020285557.1:0-10765 GCA_011763485.2 Isoetes engelmannii | reverse complement strand
GACAAGACCCACAGTGTTTTTTGGGACTTCACCGATTTTTGAGTCTTGTCGTGTTTGAACCAAAAAACACCGTGTATTTTGTTTGGCTCAAACAAGACACCACGTGATATTTACGGCGCTCGTTTGACGGCGCGTAGGCTGCTGCAAATGTCCTGCATCTGATTCTTTCCATTTCTGAAGCCTGCAAGTGTTAGATATTCTGCCTTGCCACCTCGCCTTGCCGTCTTCACCAGATGCCTTGTTTCTTCTCACCTTGCCTCAAATCTTTTGGTCATCCCCAGATACAAATGCAACCTTTCTTCACGGCAGAGTTTAAAGAGGGTTGCGAAAGGTTAGCAAGGTTTTCTCCTTCAGGATATGGACTGTCAAATAGGCAGCGATTTGATGCCACGTTACTCAAGTCGCTCAAAGTCAAGTGGAAGAGGAGGTCGTCTAGATTCTATTGTCTATTAGAACCCGAACTTCCAGTTTCATGTCAAAAAAAAAAAATGTGCGAACCCTGCATTCACATGACCCTATTCTCTTTACATTCTGTCGTATTATTTTGCGTTCTGCTCCCTTTAGGGCCAGACGGAATTGGGGCATCGTGATGTTACTGGCCGAATCTCCATACTCTGCATAACATGGCTGCCATAGCCACTGCAAACCCAAAGTGCTAGCTCCAATTTCCAAAACAAGTTTTGATTATTTGAAGAATCTTGTTGGGGCATTGGTATCTTGTTGGGGTTCGATTCCCCAAGTTCTATTCTATTAACGTTGAATTCCCCAGGCATGAAACATTGACTTGTGGAAGGACCATTGGATTGTTTTTTTGGATGCCTCCTTAGAATCTGGTAAAAATGATGCAATTTAATCCCACCAGAGGGCTGCTCATGGAATATTTCGTGGAATATTGTATGACCTAATGGCCCAAAAAAATTGAGAGATGTAAACAATCATTCAAGAAGAAACATAGCTCCAAGCCACAACCACCTTCTAGGTTTCAACTCAAGCTACCGACCAAAAAAAGTTTCTACTCTTCCATGCTTCCTCTAGTGCAAGGCAAAGGATGATATGCCAAAGTCAAAGGTTTTGCAACGTTTAAACGATTTTGCTTCTTAAATTTAGAAAATATCAACCTATTCTTCTTGTGCCAGAAGAATTCCAGTTGAGTCATCACATTCTCTAACTGGCGGCACAAGGAAATTAACAATTGTCTATCGCGCTTCAATTGTTGTATTGTTAGGGTAAGCAAACAGATCGTCGAAACTGCTTTGAATGAACGATCATTGACACTGCTTCGAATGGACGATCGCTCCCGACTGTCACCGATTGCAACGCCCATAGATTAGGGCAAGAATCGAGTCCCTATTAACTTGTCCTTATTCATTGTTTTCACATAAGCCCAAGAACTAGTTCATCTATTTGTTACCTAAGAGAAGGCATACGCCTACCCATCTATTCCTTGAGTAGAAGAAATTTCATGATCCCTTTATCCACTCTGTAAACATCGCCTACTCAATCATCCACCAATCATATCTCGCCATGTGGCATAGATTCATTTCAAGAAAACCTAGCAATCCGTCCATTTTTGCTCTCTTCGAAGGGTCAGATTCGACCTGCAGTGATGGCACCTCCCTCTGATATCTCAACTTCCGCGTCTTTTCTTTGAGAGCAGCAACTCTATGATTCCATTACGGCAGTGGCAGTTTGAATGGAATTTGAAATAAACGTTCATAGATCAAGTTGTTGAGAAAATCTGCAGTAGGATGAGCCTGGCACTTGATTCAAGTTCTAAAGATCAGGGGATCACCCCTGCCAATTGATCGAGTGTTTTATAGTTAAGCAGGACTATTTTTTGTTTTAGGAGTGTTTCTGTAATTGCCAACTACTGAAATAGAATCAAAATGCAAGTGCAAGTTATGACATGCCATTGCCAAATTGGTTCACGCTTAACTGGCAGTGCTCTACTTTCAAAAGTCAAATCTGGCCAAATTCGACCTGCCACGACAGTACCTCCCTCTAATATCTCAACTTCAGCCTCTTTTCTTTGAGAGCAACAACTTGTGATTCCATTACACCAGTGCCAGTTTGAATGGAATTTGAAATAGACGTTCATAAATCAAGTTGTTGAGAAAATCTACGGCAAGATGAGCCTAGCACTTGATTCAAGTTCTAAAGGTCAAGGGATCACCCCTGCCAATTAATCGAGTGTTTTGTAGTTAAGAGGGACTGTTTTTGGTTTTAGGAGTGTTTCTGTAATTGCCAACTACTGAAATGGAATCAGAACGCAAGTGCCAAATATGACATGCTATTGCAAAGGTTGATTCACGCTCAACTAGCAGTGGTCTAATTTCCAAAGTCGAATCTGGCCCTAATTTTTCTACCCTGTGATTCTGTCAACTGCATGTTTTCTCTTCTTTCTAAACTCTGTTCTTGCAGGATCAAATCAAGGCGACAAGATCAGATCAACAGATGAAACTCGAGTAGCCAATTTTTACGTAATGCCAAAGGCCCTTTACCCAGTATTCCTGATTGTCAATTAGGGCTCCCCGCTTCACAAGCCGCCCTGGTTTCCAATCAGGATTGCAGGATAAAGGGCATTTCCCTTATACACAAAATGACATGTGAAGCCCTTCATATGTTAAGGGCATTATGGAATATGATAATAGTGATCGCATTTGCAAAAGGAATTTTTATTTCTTTAAACATTTACAGCCTCGACTTAATAGATATCTCACCAAGCATACTTGGTAAATCTTGAGAGGATGAGTTACACAGCAGGAAGCGTCACTACCCAATATCTTAGCATGGCGCTTCCCGCCTTCAAGCGGATTCATATGATGACGGAAACCAAGTGACTAAGTGAGATATACCACTAACCAGATATGAAACACTGGTAATGGGTATGAACACGTTTCCCATTATCAATGGATAGAGAGAGATGACAGATGGTGTGAGAGCTACTATTCCATGTCAACCTTACAAAATTGAGATAAATCATTTTGCTTTATACAGCATGTTTTCATTTGTCCTTCTCCTTTGAATTGCCAGGCTTAGAAGGTTCATTGCTGCTTGGTTGATCTGAAACGCACAGCATTAGAAAGGTTCCATTGACTTGAAAATATTAACAAAAAGAATTAGCCTCACCATTTGTTCGCTCTTGACCTCGTATGCCTGTTGATATTACCCGCCCGCCTCGTCCTGTTGCAACAGATCTCTGGAAGTAAGCAAAATCAACAAGTCAGAATGGAGTGAATGTACATGAAATGTCATGAACCTACCTTCCCACCACGTGCACCACGTCCTCTCCCTCCCCTAGCTCCGGGGGATGATGGTGATAATGCATTATGCTGAAGTATTGCCCTCTCTCTGGCTCTCGCCCTCTCAACCAAGTCCATTGTCCTACTCTTTGGTGACTGCGATACTGATGCTGGTGCAGTCACTACATCTACAGCAGAAGGGAGCCTTTCTACTTGCTCGTGGGCAACTTCCATGGGTGGCGACTGAGCTACTGTGGATCCAATACTGACCTCTCCAGGTTGAATATTAATTGGCTTTGTTCCCTCATTCGATTCAGAAGATGCTATATCAATTGCTTTTGCGTCACTTGTAGTAGCAGTTCCATCTTTTAGGTTGTCACTTTCAGAAGTTGGCCCTGGAACTTCTCTTGGAAGACTTTCTTCCTTGGCTTCTGGAGGCAATTCTCCTTCCTCAGTGTCATCTAATAGCTCTGAACCTATATCAACGTCAAAGTCCGCTTCACTTAAAGGCCCAGCATTTATAATGTTTTCATCCCCAGGGGTTAGCATTTCAACAAAGTCTTCCTCAGGAGCGGAAACCAGATCCATTGAATCAACCTGCATTGGTAAAAGGGATGGAACCTCAATCTGATCAAGTACATATTCACTTGCCAGATTTACTTCCTCAGTTCCAGCTAGCTCAGCTTCTTCAATGATATCAGCACCAGAGTCCATATGTTCACTCGTGACCTGGTCCACTACAGATACACTGGCTTCAATGGACTGGGTGGCAACATTCAATGTCACAGATTCTGGTGTAATTTGAGATCCAAGATGCTGAGACTCAATTTGGTCTGTTTTCCCCAATGATTCTTCAATAACCATTGATGTTGTTTGAATAACTTCATGTTGTTGATCAAGTGTGTATTCTGATGTTGCTGACATGCTTGCCAACGTCAGAGAGATGGCATCAGTTACTGTCACATTTTGTTCCTCACTCCTTGGTTTCTTTTGAGGGGGTGCTATATCACCTCCGTTAACTTCGTCAAGAGGCTCGTCAACTTTCATGGGTTCACTAAGAGAAGATAATCGTTTATGGGATGTGGAAGGAACTGCTGCTTGATTTTGTACACCTATTGTAGATGTCTCAGTTGGTAGAGGTATTATAGACGAAAACGTTGCAGCATTATTTGCAACCTTAACCTCCTCCGATACTTCCAATTCAGCTTCAGGGACTTCTCCAGTGACCGTTTCAGGCACAACTTCACTGGGTTCAATCGGTCCAGTTGGCTCAATTCTTGGACGAATGATTCGACGATTTGGTTTTCTTGGCTGAACCTTCTGCAGCTAGGACTTTTCAATTTAGCAAGGGCAGACACAGAATTGCAGAAAGAAAATTTACAAACCTGACTTGCCTCCTTCTCTCGGACCACACCCCGCAACTCATCCACAACCCGTTCAGTTTGTTGTTCATTCGCAGGAGCTCGTGCTGCCACTTCCTCCAATACTTGATCTACGGCTACTTGGAAACTTGTTGCCCTTTTATCAAGCTCTGTCTTCTCTATCTTGGAAAGAAAATCAGCAAATGCACCTGGTTGAGGTCGCCCTTGCTGCTCAAAAAAGAAGTAGCATAAGATGACACAAAAGAGCAAATACCAATCCTGGTTCACATGCATTATTAACAGTATCTAGACATCTCCAATTTTGAAATACCACAACTAGATAAATAAATAAAAGAATTAAATACACGTTAAAGTCACCCTGCACGGGTAAATAAAAGGATGCCTTCATTCATCAAGAGCATTTCTGTTTACCTCCTGGAATGTCTGGATGTCTTGTTTAACCACCTGAATTTCCTGTTTCACCACCTGAATTTCTTCCAAAAGTTTGTTTTTCTCCTACAGAACACATATGTTAGTCAATGATGAAAAAAAAAATTATAAGGTCTAAAATTCCATATATTGTTTAACCCATAAAAAACAAGTGATATTTTGTTCCATTACCAAGTCTGAATATTACCTGCTCAGCTTTCTGTGCCAGATCATAAAATGTCTTCTGATCCTTCTGTCTTTTAGCTTTCTCCTTGCGTAATTCATCCCTCAAACTCTCAAGTGTTTTCTCTAAGATCTGCACAAAATAGGGGATTATCTCCCTCATACACATTGACCAGAAATTATACTAAGACGTCTTTTTTACCTGCATTCTGGCATCCTTTTCTTTCAAAAGCAGATCAGTCTCCTTCTGGGTCTGCTCAAGTCGAGATACGAGCTGCGACTGTGCCAGAAGTTCCTGGCGAGATACTTCTGGTGCAGCCTTCTTGCCTGCATAGAGCATCGTTGATAGTCCATCCAATTGTTTCAAATGAACGATAACGCTATTCATGCTTAGTCCTACTATTGAAAAACTACGCTAAATTTTCTGATTATAATCCACTTTTAATGATGTCCATTTGACAGCATTAATGATTTTCATCCGCGCTGAATACATAGATCAACAGCAAATGTTGAGCAGTGATGGGAGGGTTAACCACCAGTTCTTCATTTGGCATGTTACATGCTTGGCATATGCATATTGCAATTCTCTAAGCTGACAAGAATTTAACTGTCAATATGCTTGATGGAAGTACTAACTTGAGTTCAGTTCTTCAACTTTAGACTTCAGCTCTTCATTTTCCCGACCAAATATTTCTTTTGTTCTCTGCAAGTACAAGGAAGTTAATATAAAACCTCCACGTTCTTGAGTTCAAATCTTAAAATGGGACTTCAAAACAGTAATATATATGGTCACCTTCAAAAAGGCGCAATGTTTCCTAAGCTTTTCAAATTCTCCTTTATTGGTTGCCTGACAATATTAATATTTACATTCATCATGTAAGATCGCACTTAAATACAAAAACAATACATAAGACTCAGTAATTACCTCTGACTGGACAGATTCTTGCAGTTTTCTCTCATAATCAGCTATTCTGGCATCCTTCGCGGATGATTCTTCCTCCAACCTTGAGAGCTTTGTATTGAATTCCTCCACTTCCTTTTTTGCTAAATCAAGTGCACCTTGGCTAGATTCCAATGCATTCTATAAGGTGCAAACATAAAATTAAGACTTTGAACAAAGTAGATTCTAATGTGACAACCACCAACCATATAGTTTACCTGTAATTCTTCAACCTGGGACTTAACCCTTTGGTAGTCTTCAACATCGATAGCCTTATATTTCTCAAGAAGCTGTAGATGCAAAGTAATTTCTCAAAATTAAAGCAATAAATTAGGTATCACAGCCTTAAATTATGACCAGCACCGTTGAAACTCGAAGTTGCCATCTTTGCACTTCTGCCTTTTGTGCCTCCATTTCACTTCTCAATGCCTCCATGTCCACTTCCTTTTCACGTAAAGCTCTTTGTAGAGGCTCCAACTCGTTTTCCGTTTTCCGCACACTTTCCTGGGATTTCTGCATAATTATGAAATCAAGCTAAACCCATGAGAATATAGTGGCATATTGCATGAAATTCAAGGAATAGAATTTATAGACATAAAATTTTCATGCCGATGCCTCCATTGCTAAGGACACTCACACTACTATCTTCAAAAAGTTTCTTATTTTCTTCACGAAGCTGGTTAATCATTTCCCGCAACATATTCACCTCCATTACCTGATTTTAGCCAGCAAAGGCATTAGAAAGAAAAAAACACAGAAAATCATGCAGCAACTTTTTAATACCTGCGCTTGAAGACTTTTGAACTCCTCATCAGTGTAAAGGCTAGCCTGCACACTTCCATGCTCGCGGCGTAGTCTAGCCTGAGCTTCATCAGATGCATGAAGGGCAGCCTCTAGCTGTTGGTAATGCTTGCATCATTAAATATCATTAAACTCATGAAAGCTTCTCAGGTACAAAATACCTGTTTTAGTAGTCGGACCCTCTCCTGTTTTAGCAATGAAACTTCTGTATCTGCCTGTTAAGAAACAAGGACCCATCAGCACAGAAAGTGAACTAGATATGTTTGCCTTTCCAAAATACATACAGTCTCCTTTGCTCGTCTAAGATACCGAATAACTTGAATTTCAGACTGCTCCTTGCTTTCAAAAATAGGCCTCTCAGCAAGTTTTTCTTGTTCTGCTGTAGTGATATGCTTTGCTTCTAGACGATCAAGAAGAACCTGGTTCTGATGCAGCAGCAACAAGCATTGAAAGCAGAGTAATATTCAGAAATCATATAGACTATTGACACAATATTCTTCAGTATGTTCCTGACTTATAAGCTCTCAAGTTGCCAAGAATACCAATCACTGAAGGAAGTCCCCAATGATATAACCCTTCACCACAATTATTTTGTGCCACTCTGGGAATTTCAGATCTTATGTTGAGAAGAAATTTTAAACCATTTCCACGTCTGTTTAGTTGTCTTCCAAAGTGTGGAAATCCTCTACAAATTGGTACCTTCATCTTCTTGGAGAGAAGCATTTGTTACAGGAGATAAATCAGAAACATGAAAAATGGGCCAAGTAATGATGCGGCAGTGAGACCAACCACAGCGTGGTTCATGTATACATTTGATATGATCCTATTGAAAGAGAACTCGAAAAAAATAGAAACAAAAGATTGACTACGCAAACACGGGAATACAATAATTTATTCATACCTGCTGATCCAATTCCTGGAATCTTTTCTTAATCTCCTCTTTCTCTGCTTGTAATGATGTCTTCTCCATGGCCCAAGAAACCTTTAAGGACTCCTGTATTGAATAACAATAATCGTTGCATCATGACCATGCAAGAATAAAAGCAAAA
Organism: Isoetes engelmannii; assembly: GCA_011763485.2. Lineage (NCBI taxonomy): Eukaryota > Viridiplantae > Streptophyta > Lycopodiopsida > Isoetales > Isoetaceae > Isoetes > Isoetes engelmannii. The sequence goes on along the minus strand of JAANSK020285557.1, from coordinate 2,760 downwards.
AATTTACAAAATAGATATACTAGTTCTGCTTCAGCTCTCTCAGCTTGGCCATGATAGATAGCTTCCTGTTGCTGCACGGTCTCAAGTCGATCAGAAGTTAACTTCAATTCTCTGATGGTGTCAGCTTGAAGAAGAACCTGAAATGAATAACAGCAGCAGAATGTGCATATTGAGACAAGAGCAGGCATCTGTAACGAAATAACTATTTCACAATATGACCCAGTATTAGTACCTGTCTTTCATAGTTATTTTGGGCATCTCGCCAGTGATGGTGCTGCTTTGTCAAGTCACCTTTCAATGCTTTAATTTGCTCTTCTGCTTGTTCAATCATAGCCCTGTTTTCAATAAGAATGCTTAAAGTGGTGAACCATAATATATGATCAACAATACAAAGTTGCAATCACAAGCTGTAATCACATACAGTTGTTCCGCTTCCTTGTCCTTTAGAAGAGATATTTCTTTCAATGCATTGCTAATTTCCTTATCTTTTTCTCCTATGCTACTTCCTGCCAATTTCTCTTTCTCATAGAGTTGAACCTCTAAATCAACAAGCTGCTTCCTAAGCATCTCTGCCTCTGATTGTGACTGCTCCTTGACGTGTGAAGTCTGGAAAAATGTTATGCACACGGGATGTCATTGCCTACTTTCGCCCAAGGAAAGACTTCAAGAAAACAGATTCCACAAAGTCCATACCTCTTCCTTCAACTTATTATAAACATTATCCATCTCCCTCAGAGCTTTTTCATTATCCTGTGCAATTCTTTTATACTGCACGTGTAGAAGTCCCAATCAGCTATATACAAAAGGCTGTTGCGTACCCAGCTGGTACCTACCTGTTCGGAATGTTTTTTCGCAGCTTCAAGTTCCTCCTTCAGCATTTCCATCTCTGCCCTTGTTTGTTGCAATATAGACATAACCTAAAACATACCATGAAACATGTTTCTGAAATCCCATGAACATGCAAAGTATTTTCTACAAGGAACAGTGCACAACCACACATACAAGTTGCTGCAGAGCATTACCTCGCTATCTATGTCCGCGGGAATAGACTTCTCTACATACTTGCCACCCGCCAACACAGTCGTGATCTGTAAAACATATGAAATGTCTGAGACTAATAAACATCTGAGATGACTAACAATTAAAAGGAACACTAGCATTGGAGGTGCCAATATTGATTGCATGCCGTTTGACACAGAATATAATAGAAATTGTATACATGGATGCTTACCCTCTCCTCAGCCTTCCTAAGACTGCTTTCCAAATCTGTACATCGAACCTGGAAAATAATACCACATATATTCATCTTACTTTTACTCACGTATCTCATTAAAATTCCAAACGTTATCAACAATTATTGCACGTCTGAATAGGAGGAGACATTATGACCATTCCCACCTCAGCAACTTTGGCTCGGACCTCAAATGCCGAGGCAGCCTCCAGCGCAGATTTCAGTTCTCTGTTTAGAGCTTCGACACGTTCTATAGCCTGGGCAACTGCTTTATCACGTTCTACAGTAAGATTACGAACATGAGTCCGCTCAAGCTCTAATTCACGCCTGCTATCTGCCCATTCTTTCTGCAACATCAAAAGCATCAAGAAGTTACAGACATGAGAGATACACAATATACCCATAGACATATATAGCTTTTATGGTAAATGCAACAGGACAGTCAATGCATCTTCACTACGGAAGTCCTTAACTAGGACATGTTCCCCTACTAAGAACGTACATTGACATGATTCACTTCATCCTCTAGTTTCTTTTTATCAGCAGCTCGGGAAACCTGCACACACACATCTTTTAAGCCAGATAAACAATACAATAGAGGATAAACTCAAAAAGAATAAACAAGAAAGAAAAAAAGAAAGAAAGAAAGAAAGAAAAATTATATTGATGTCCACGAGAGACCATTTGGGTCTATGAGACCAAATATACACCAATCATGTACAGCTAGGGGCGCCTTTGCAGCCTCCTAGAGATATTGCATAAAATGAAAAAGAAAAAGTAAAATGATGAAATCAAGTGAAGTTTTTCTTCTTCAAAGTATAAAGTAATGTCAGGCTTGTTTTTTACTTTAAAGGACTGCTTATCTTTTTCCTTTATTGTCCGCTTTCTTCTTCTAGACACTTCCATGGTTATTCCTTTTGAGATTGGATGAGATGGTCCAAGAAGAGGGCTTGTCTTCTGTTTATTATCCTTATCATCTCCAATGAGAAAGAGATCTCGAATAAGGGAACTAGAGAAAAGAGAGGCGGATTGGAGCCGGGGCTCCTTCCCATCTAGGAGTGTTCGGGCAAAAGTGGTCCACACTTTTGGATCTTTAATAGCAAGTTAGATTTCTTAGCAAGAAGTTTCTGCCAGAATTTAGCCAATTTATTACTGTCCATCAAGTTAAGCATGTCTTCCCTTACTTGCTTTATATACATTCACTTTTTCACGCGGATCAGCTTTTTGTAGGCTTTCTTAGTAGCAGTAGCTGTAGCTGTAATAGAGCAGGCTGAGTCACCATGGAAATACACCAAGATTCTAGAATACAAAATATGGAAACATGCACCAAAACCCAACAAAATCTAAAGTTTTCTCATAGCCATCCAAAAAGATAACTGCTATAGACGACACAGATGATTCCTACTTAGTCGAAATTATGATCAAGATCCACTGGTCATATATGATAAGCAATCCCTTATTGGTCTGGAACAAGTAAGGTACCTACAAGTTCGCTATTTTATAATAGATGACTATAATTGTGATAGAAA
>JAANSK020285546.1:0-10765 GCA_011763485.2 Isoetes engelmannii | reverse complement strand
TTGTTGTCGTGAACAGTGCTCGTTAGTATTCACGTGCTCGTTAGTATAAGTATCTTATATCATTAAATCATAACATGAACAAAACACTAAGGTCTTAAGATAAAGTTTGAATCTTCAGTCCCGCGTTTGATCTCTTCTTCTTGCTTTTTAGCAATGAACTGTATTCTTTTTCTTTTGTCGTAATTCTTTTGTATGTTCTCCGCTTCAGTGTGTAGTTTCCTCTCTAGCACTTGTATGCTGTTTTGAGATCCTAGGTATGTTCTTTTGGAGGTGTGGCAACTAGTTGTTCCTTAGCTCTTATACTCGAGTTGCAAGTTGTTGCTTATTGTTATTGGCATATCCACCTTTTATTTGGTCTCTTTAATACTGTCGTTATACGCGTTTTTCTCTTCCAAATGTAACGCCGGAAAGGGTACACCGGCGTTACCCAGAACCCCCTACCACAATTTAAATAAGTAGATAAATGCCACGTGGCGAATTATTAGTGGAAATTTAAGGCTCCAGTTGATTACGTAAGGGAATCTTACATCCCTTAAAAATTTTGCCTCGGAATATTCTTCGGCGGCCCACTCGCGGCTTCGCCGCTTGTGCACCGCCTCGTCTGGCGGGGCCGCCTCAGAATTTCCTCAGCATAATTTTTTCGGGGTGAAGATTCCCTTATACATAAACCCTACCAATGCGCGTTGCTCGTGCGCCGCCTTGTCTGGCGGGGCCGCCTCAGAATTTCCTCAGCATAATTTTTTCGGGGTGAAGATTCCCTTATACATAAACCCTACCAATGCACGGCAACGTCTGATGATACTGTCACACAATTTTAATAACAAAAATAATTACAAAAGCAAATATTGTCCATTCTTGCCAGTATCAATATGTGCTGCTTTCGAAAGTTGCACATATAGATGTTAGAGACCAAGTTATACACATACGAGGACACTAGCCCGACAACCGACAACCGGGGCACGCGTTTACTAGTGAGCTTCTAACTCGAAAGAATTCTTGAAGCTTACGACGGGAAATTTGAATCTCCGTCTACCATAATAACGCATGCACTTGAACACGATTTATCCGATCGAACGGTTCAGATGGCTCCCCGCCAAAATGCAATGAACCTTATGGAACAAGCTTTGAAATGCCGAATATTCTGTCTACTACGGCATCTTCCGTCACCCCGCACGGAACAACTCTAGCTAGGAGCCCAAGCGTCCGGCAATGGAGAAGACACCGCAGCCAGGCCATGGCGATGGCCGTGGCATTTCGAACAGTTATGAAGATGCGGATTCTGCCCTATTCTCTGGAGTCAGATTTATGCTCGCAGGTTTTGATCCAGCTGCGGGGGTCCGAGTAAGCATTTCTTTCCCAAAAAATCTTATTTCTGTAGTTATATCTGGAACACAAAAATCAAGTTAATTAGCACTCTTTTTCTGGCAATGCAGCTCCGGCAAGAGCTAGAAACACACGGAGGACATAATCTAGATCAGTATGACCACAGCTGTACCCATGTGATTGTGGCACAACAAGTTGCTTACGTATGTGATATTTCTGATCAATTGCGTTTGTAATACACATTCATATATCTGCTTATATTACCTGCAAATGTGAAATTCCTCTGCAGGATGATCCAATCTGCATTGCTGCAAGGAAGGGTGGGAAATCGCTGGCCACAGAGACTTGGGTGTCAGATTGTTTAAATATGGGTGTTAGCCTGGATGTCAATAGCGTAAGACTTTTAAATTTAAATCTGTTTGTCATTAAATACACAATTGAACAGCACTCTAGAGGGCCTCCTGTGTTTGCAGGTATTATATACTCCGCCAAGGGATAGGAACGGAATTCCTGGAAGTAAATCCCTTTGTATTTGTCTAACTGGTTATCAGGGTCAAGCAAGACAAGAAATTATGGTAAAGAATATTTTAAGCAAAATGTCACAAATAATGCAAGTAACACGATTATGTTGGATTTTCTTTCAGAGAATGGTGGAGCTGATAGGTGCTAAATTTACAAAGCCATTAATTGCCAGCAAGGTCACACATCTGATTTGCTATAAATTTGAAGGTGTGAATCCTCCGCCATGGTACGGTTTCAAGTTTAAATGAGCTTTCAATGATTAGTTATCTGTCAGCAAGAACCCGAGGCCTACCTATAACAAGAATCAGGACAAGACCCATGTTTTTTCTTGTTTGATTACCTTTTGATTTCTTGAGTTGAAGGTACCATAGTAGCATTTAATCATTTTCTTAAAACAGATGATTGCCCTGTAATTTAACCTACTATTTATGTTTTAACGCAATGCAAACTCTGCTGGTAAGAAGTTTAAGCAGATTAATTCCCAGCTTTTCTTATCCCATGGTTCTGCAGGTGATAAGTATCTTCTGGCAAAACGTATGGGGCTTATTAAGCTGGTAAATCACAGATGGCTTGAGGACTGGTAATCGACTTTTTCATGAACTCCAAATTATGTGAAACACGTATATTCTTGTTACTGATCCATCTTTGTCATCTCGCAGCCTAAAAGCCTGGAAACTGCTACCGGAGGACAAGTATCTTAAGAGGTATGCATAAATTTTTGAAGACAAGAAAGACTTTTAGCATGCCATCAAAGTAAATCATGTATATGCATGCATTTACATTCCATTTATCTTTTACCTGGAAACATTCTAAATGCACTAAAATGTTGGAATCACATTGAGTCTCGTGATGGAAGTTCACAAGAAGCTAACCACGAAGTATCACAACTTTAATTTGTCGGCATTTATCATGTTCGGACTTAACAGTGCATGAGAATTGCTATTCGGTGTTTTTGCTTTTTATTTGTAAACATTTGCCATGTTTATATTTAATAGTGGGCGAAATGTGCTATTTTATCTCTGGTCTAATCTTCTAATCCCTGTCCTCCCCTGGCAAAAGCAAGTGTTCTACTAGTGAATGGGCTGCCAAAATGTATTTCCTGTTAACTAATGCTCTAATTGAGTGATTTCAGTCTTTCATGACTTTTTCATATGACAAATTAATCAATTTACTTATTTTACTGCAGTGGTTGGGAGTTGGAACTTGCTGAAGCGGAGGCCAAAGATTCTGAAGATTCTGGGAGTATTAAAGGTGACCTGGAGCTTCTTTCAGCAACAAAAGGTCCAATTGAAATGAACAGACACCTTCCTAGTATCAACTCTGAAGCCACTACTCAGCAAGGAGAACTGGAGCTTCTTTCGGTATCAAAAGCTCCATTTGAAGTCAATGTGCAATATTCTAGCATCAACTCCAAAGCCAGTACACCACAAACTACTTCAGAGAATAATGTTAATGCATTAGGTATTGAAGCACCCGAGGCACAATCCAGGGCTGTTGGACTTGCTGGCAGCCAGCATGTAAGGAAATCCCTTGATGGGCAAGATGTAAAAGCCTTAAAGATTGATCGTTATTTGGAATCACCATTAAGAAAGTCGGATATAGGTGCTGCTCAGCTAGGTCGTGTTGCGATTGAAATTAAGGAGGGTGAACCAAACAAATGGGTTGAGCAAGGATATGAGGAGAACGGCAATGGTGACAATGCTCGTGATTTAAATCCCACGTGTTCAAATAAAGATGTAGGGAATGAGCAAGATGATATGGTAAGTGTTGGACATGGAGTAAATCAACTCGATATTCAGAATAAAGGCCAATTAGAAGTAGGTCCACCTGGTATTACAGCTTTTGAAGTGACCACTGGGAATTCAAACGCAAAGAAAAGAAAATACAATCTTTCTGTTGGAGGCATTGTACAGACAATGGAAGGTTTGACCCCCAGCAGGGCCGGACAGAAGGGTGGAAGCAGTGCTTTGAAATCCTTTAGTAGGGTAAATAAATCACTGGGTGATGGGGAACGGCATCAGGTGGAGTCACAACATCAAGAAACACCAATTGCGATGGAACCTAAGGATATAGGCCTCCCTATTGACTTAGAAGCTCATCCGGTACATCTACAACATGAAATAAACCAATCAGATTTGGCACTGCAACCGGAATTGATACCGATGCCTGTCAGTAATTCAGGGGACATGCCATCAATATCAATGGACGTATCAAAAGAGCCAAACCCATTTACTCCTTCAGTGCACAATGACCCTGGTATGCAAATCAAAGTATCTCACACTTATTTTTATTGTGTCTTTTTGAGCGAACAAGTAAATGACATAGGGTAGATGACTTATTGCATAATGAGGGGGTGTCAATTAAGGGAAAAGAAACAGATGTAAGGAACTCAGGATTTGGGAGACTCCAACAACAAGAATCATTTCTTTATTCACCTGACTTTTCCCTTCACCTCAGTTTATGCTATAATCATTGGTGTGTTCTCCGTTATCTGAAGTTTTGTGCATTATGGACCCTTACTTGATCATCTGTTTTGTAGGTGAAGCAAATATGATTGATGAGCAGGCAACTGAGCTGAGCGAGAGAGACAAGATCGAAAAAGATAAAATCTGTAGCCCAGAGAGGAAGGATAGACGTAATATGAATTGTGTAAAGTCTGGTACAAGCAATCGTAGCAAGACGAGGAAGAAGCAAATTATAAATGGCATGAGTCCTATCACAGGGGAAAAGTCTCAAGCACCTATCAACGAAGTTGTTTCACTGGCAAAAGAAAACTATTCAGATAATCGGGACACAGAAAGTCTGGGAAGACCTGATAGTTCAAAGCGTAAACGAGGCACTGGAAGTAGTTATTCTGAGAATGAAAATGTAAAAACCATATCCAAACATATTGTCGGTGAGCAGAAAAAGTTGGAATCTGCACTGAAAGAATGCGTAGAAAGAAATGGGAAGAACTTGCCAAGTCCCAAAAGTGATGGATCAAATTTACCGTTAAAGCTTTCAAAGAAATCTCAAACAGAAACAGATCTTGTAAAGGTAGCTGATCATGATGAGGCATTACCCCAGTCTGCAGCAACTGCTCAAGTTTTTAAAAAGGATAAAGGGCCATCTTCCAGGTCTTGTTCAAGCAGATCTAAAGCATCATCATCTTTACAGCAAAGATTTCCATCTAATGAGATTCTTGTAAATGGTAATCCCCAAGATATTTGTAACATATCCAATTTGGCTGCAGAACCTAATAGTTTGATAGACACGGATTGTACCAGAAAAGCTTTGTCTACATCTCAAAGTCCAGACAAGCCATTAGATTCAGCAACAATTGATAAGAAGCCAAAACAGCCTAAGACTGCATACTCCAGAAACAGGAAGAAATGCAAGACACAAGTTGATGTGGCTAGCGTGAATAAAGCGGTCTTAAATGATACGAGTTTGCAAGGTGAGCAAAGTGAGATTCCTGTAAATGGTAATCCCCAAGATATTTGTAACATATCCGAATTGGCTGCAAAGCCTAATAATTTGATCAATACGAGTTGTACCAGAAAAGCTTTGTCTACATCTCTAAGTCCTGGCACGCCCCTAGATACAGCAACGGTTGATAAAAAGCCAAAACAGCCTAAGAGTACATACTCCAGAAACAGGAAAAAATGCAAGACACAAGTTGATGCGGCTAGTGTAAATAAGGCAGTTTCAAATGATATGAGTTTGCAAGGTGAGCAAAGCAAGGCTGATGTAAGTCCTGATAAGTCCTTAGATTCACCAACAGTTGATAAGACGCCAAAGCAGCCTAAGATTACACACTCCAGAAACAGGAAAAATAGCAAGACAGACGTTGATGTGGCTAGTGTAAATAAGATTGTTTTAAATGATAAGTTGCAGAGCGAGCAAAGGAAGGAGGATGAGAAACCAGTTAAAAGGTCTCATGAGTACTGGTTTGCTTTGACTGGCCATACGCATGAAAGGGAGAAGTTTCAGGGCATCATAAAAAGACTTGGGGGTCACATTTGCAGGGACCAACACCAGTGGAAGGATAGGGCCACACATTTTGTATTTCCTGCACCTTTGAGGAGGACAGAGAAATTTTTTGCTGCAGCATCTGCTGGAAGGTTAGTATCCATGCTTCTCACATTAAACAGCTTATGTTCCTTGTTAGCTTGAATCATGTTTTTACAGGTCCAATTCTGCATTATGGCACTGAAATTTATTTCTGTGAAATTCAACTATCTTCCTGATCTGGCCAAGCCTATATCCTTCTAGCTATCATCTATACGTCTGATAGGTTGCCCAGCTAAGGCATCTTTTGACAAACGTAGTCGAAGAACTGTTAGGGGGCTCTTTATCTCAAAGATAAGCCAAAAAAGGAGACCCTAGCCTCCGAGACTGGAAGGCTCTGATAGGACAATACCAATGTTAGCATATTAGTTGAAATTCTGGTGGTTTAATGTCAACTCTTCAAGCTTCACTTTTATAGTGATCGCTATTGATTAATTATAAGTTGACAAGAAGGCCAGACACCTTAACATTTCTAAACCATCTAAAAACCAATCATTGTCGTTGACAGCTGAACACTTCTTTCTATTGCCATCGATTCCAAAAAGAACGTCATTTTGTAAGTCTAGAAACAGTAACATAAATGTTTTGCACAAGATGCATCTTTTCAATCCTGATAACTGCTCTGCCAAGACAGCTGAAATATAAGCTGTTAATTGAAGGACGTGGTGATATTGTTTTAGTGGGAATTGATGCTGGTTCGTTATGCAGATGGATATTGACAGCTGACTACCTTGATGCAAGTAGCAAAGCAGGAAAATTTGTGAATGAAGAAGATTATGAATGGCATGGAAGTGGCTTTAATGAAGGAAAAACAATCAGTTTAGATGCGCCAAGAAAATGGCGCGTTTTACGGCAAAAGTCTGGCTGTGGCGCGTTCTTTCGTCTAAAAGTCATAGTTTATGGAGAATGCCTAATATCTCCTATGGTATGTTTGACATTAGAACGAAGTAACCCTTCACTACTATGCATTTTCTTCACATAAATCATCATGTTTTTGTTGTACACTGGAATACTTGTAGGATACCTTGAAACGAGCCATCAAGGCTGGTGGCGGAGCGGTGACGGCTACTTCGCCTCCATATACACGCCCTCTTTCTGTGGGCGTAGATTATGCAATAATTAGCCTTGGAATTCCTGAAGATGATCCATGGATTTTGCAATTTGTAAAGCACCAGGTGGCTTGTGTGCGAGAAGAGTACTTTCTAGATTATGTGTGCAAGCCTACATCCCGTCTGGACAACCATATCTTGTACAACACAAAGAAAAATGCGGAGGCTGCTCAAAGACGTCTAAAAGAGAGGATAGAAGCTTGCTCATCAATGGTTAGAGACATGAAATCAGGATCAGGTCACAGTGATGAAGACACAGCTTGTGATTCTTGTGGCAGAACTGATAGGGAAGATGTAATGCTACTTTGTGGAGATGGCCATGGCAAAGGCTGTGGTCGTGCAATGCATATAGATTGTTGTAGGCCTCCACTGAAGCACGTTCCTAAGGATGACTGGTTTTGCTCACAGTGTAAGTCTTCATAGTATCTCAGGAAATCAATCCACATTGGCAAAAGAAGGGGTGGATTTTCTGATTGATATTGAAAAGCCAGAACCCAGGAGCTAGTCTGATGCCTATTATTCCAGTAGCCAAATCTGTAATACTAATCTTCGTTTGGAGGCTTCCAAGCAGAAGGTATTTTGTTCCTTGCAAATTAATTGAACGGGCAACTGTACAGCAGTAAGAACACGTTAACAGTTAGTGATCAGTGTGGCTGTGTTCACATGCAATGATGACTTACTTTTGTACCATATAATTTCTCTCTTCCTTCCCATGATATTAACACACAGGCAGCTATGGCTTGCTCTGCTTGTGATTAAGATATAAGTGTGTTTGATTTTTCGCGTGCAATTTACAGCACATTTGTACTTGTAAATATTCCTGTGGGATTCGCCCGTTTGCCTTTCTTCTTGGCAATCACGGACACCATCATCTTGAACTATCAACAGAAGTGTTGGCTTGATCTGGTCCATGTTAGAGTGAGTATCGTTTGTTCATTCCGTTTTGCTCAGATAAAGATTCAGAGGTCTTTACAAATTGGAATAGGGGACACTTTTCCGTTCAGCTGGTGGGCCATGCAATCGGCTACCATAAAGATGGCTAGTGCTGCTTGTCCTGACAAATACTTGTGGCGTTTCTACCTTACATGTCATATATTTTGGCATGTTTCTAGTCTGCTCCCATATCTGATTCTTGAGCCTAGCAGTGCTTCCCAATGTTATCTGATTCTTGAGCCTAGCAGTGCTTCCCAATGTTTCAGTCAGACCTGTTAATGAAACCCAGTTTCCTTCTCTTGGAGGTATAGCTACCTATGTTGGACGATCCCGTTGATCGGATTCTGCAACGACACCTGAGTAGAAATATGTTCTTGACAGCGTATCGTGCAGGTCAAATCTGTGGGTGAACACCCTGAAAACATCTTCGATCGGTGCCTCACAAACATGGTTTGAGGCATCATACAATAGCACAAAGTTGGTGGGAACCATGGGGATGGATGCAAAGAAATTTGAAGAAAGATCTTGGGGATCGATGCAAAGAAATTTGAAGAAAGATCTCAAGATTGTGAAAATCGGCTAGAAGAGGACTAAAAGGTACTAGGTAAGTACAAGGCCAATCTAGGGTTTGCTTATATACCAGGTTCCTAGATTCCTGTGCCCTATCAGACCTCAGTAATGCTGCCATATTAGATTTTCCTCGATTTGCGTGCCCAACTGTAGATTCTAAATTTCTTAATTCTAAGGCAATCTGGTTCCTAATTGGGTAATTTGAATCTTGACGTACTAATTCGGTTAATTCGAAGTAAGAAAGTCCGTGTGGCATTTTCTTGGGCTAAAGGCTGTGGTCGTGCAATGCATATAGATTGTTGTAAGCCTCCACTGAAACACGTTCCTAAGGATGACTGGTTTTGCTCACAGTGTAAGTCTTCATAGTATCTCAGGAAATCAATCCACATTGGCAAAAGAAGGGGTGGATTTTCTGATTGATATTGAAAAGCCAGAACCCAGGAGCTAGTCTGATGCCTATTATTCCAGTAGCCAAATCTGTAATACTAATCTTCGTTTGGAGGCTTCCAAGCAGAAGGTATTTTGTTTGTTGCAAATTATTTGAACGGGCAACTGTACAGTGGTAAGAACACGTTAACAGTTAGTGATCAGTGTGGCTGTGTTCACATGCCACGACGATTTACTTTTGGAGCATATAATTTCTCTCTTCCTTTCAATGATAATCACAATCACAGGCAGCTATGGCTTGCTCTGCTTGTGATTAAGATATAAGTGTGTTTGATTTTTCGCGTGCAATTTAAAGCACATTTGTACTTGTAAATATTCCTGTGGGATCCGCCCGTTTGCCTTTCTTCTTGGCAATCATGGACACCATCATCTTGAACTATCAACATAAGTGTTGGCTTAATCTGGTTCATGTTAGAGTGAGTTTGTTCATTCCGTTTTGCTCATATAAAGATTCAGAGGTCTTTACAAATTGGAATAGAGGACACTTTTCCGTTCAGCCGGTGGGCCATGCAATCGGCGATAGCCGGGAGGGGGTCAGTGGCTGAACATGCTATCGGGCGATAGTCGGGAGCGGGTCAGTGGCTGAACCGGAAAAGTGGATTCTTTTCCTTTCCCGAGGTTCAATCGGTGTTAGCTGGAGAACGAGATAGGTACAAGAGAGCCTTGAGGATACCAAGAAGGTTTGCAAATTGTCTTTAGTACGATTTGGTGGCATGGTTTTGCGAAATATGGGGGTTAGGGTTTTTTTTTTTTTTTTTTTTTTTTTTGGGATGGGCAGCAAGTGGTACCAGTATAGAAGTTTTGGCCGTGTGTTGCCCGAGCATGGCGGGCGTCCAGGATCCGGCGGAGCAGATGCAGGGCTTGCGTTGGTGTGGCAGAGGAGATGCAGAGCGCTGGTGCATAGCATATCTGGTGCAGAGCAGATACAGAGCACTGGTGTGGCAGAACAGATGCAGAGTTGGTGAGAAGAGGCTTGCGCTCAGGGATAGGTTCCGTATATACAAATGCTAAGTTCTGGACGTATAAAGTTAAAAAATACGTATTTTACCATCTAAAACGTATATAACGTCTTTTTCGCTCGCCGACCGGAATTTTTTTTTTTCCCGTAGGCGAACCTTCAGCTTCGCTTACGCGAAACTTTTTTCGTGTAAGCGAAATGACTTAAAACAGGCAGGATAAAATTCCGCATAAGCGGACTGTGGGCTTTCCTTACGCGGAAAGTTCTACGCGTAAGCGAAGCCGTGAATCCGCTTACGCGAAACGTGGCGGGAAGAATCACGGCGGCGGCGGCTGGAGATTCGTTCGCGTAAGCGAAGCCTTAAGTTCGCTTACGCGAAGTAGGGTTCGCGTAAGCGAAGCCGTGAGTTCGCTTACGCGAAACTGTATTTATATATTCGAGGGCAAAAAATTTTAGTTTGCGCTTTTTGCCGGTGAGTTTCTCAGCGCCTCCTTGTTCTGTGCAATTTTTTTCCAGTTCTGTACAGCTTTAGGGTTTGTTTCTGTAGTTTTCTTAGGGCTACTGCTTTTCTGCTGATGTTTTTTGTTTCTTTTTTCTTTCCTGCTGTTGTTTTTTGTTTCTTTTAGAGTCTAGGTCGAGTTCGTAGTCAGGCTTTTGGCCTGTTGCCCCCCTCCATCGAGGGCAGTGACGATGGCGAGCGCTTTGGTCTATGGATGAGGCCAGGCTATTTTTTTAGATGAATTTAATTGAACGAAATGAAAGAGATTTTTAATAACATATTAGAAATTAAGAAAAAAAAAGTTTTTTGTGCATGTTTTGTGGAAATCGAGAAGTTTGGCTGTTGTTTTTTGAA